>QRFJ01002212.1:219002-245387 GCA_006176705.1 Cocos nucifera | reverse complement strand
TGTGACATAAAGGCTAAGGTGGTTTGCCTATTAATTAAGTTCTTATATAATTAAAATTAATATATATATATTAATTTCCATGAGGATTTGGTGGCTTGATCATAGTCTTCCCGTGTGAGATCATACATTTGGAATGGGATAGAAGATGGGGATCACTAAGACGTGATTCAGCTTATCATAAATCAGCTTCGTCGCGTACTGCACCCTAACACAATGCTGCCTGACAATTAGGAACAATTTATGGGTTTAGCGATAAGAGGTATTGTTCCTAATACTTTTTTTTCATTATTATTAAATGCATGTTATATGATTTAATTGCTAATAAGATGGTCCTAAGGTTCGGGTTTGGTTTGTATGATTTCATAATTTTGCTTTGAAATCCATGCTTTCGCCCTGTACACCATTTATATCAGATGAGTCTTTAGTTTATGGTGTAGAGACATCAGAGCGAGAGTACAGATACTCATTAAAGAATGAGAGCACTGAGCGTGACCACCTCGAGCAGTCATGAGGAAGTCTACCTTCTCGTCGATGACTGGCTCGAAGCTGTAGTGGTGTGTCTGGTTCTTTGACCTAAGGAGCATCAGCAGTTTACCTTGAGGATGTTATAGTTTAACTATACCATAACTCGATCTCGTAGCTATTTGAAATCCTAAGGTGTATGTTGGCTATAGCATGTTCATTGTAGGAATTGGATTGCACTGATAGGAGTTCTATCTACCTCAGTAGATGAGAAGCAGTCCTATAATAATCATGGGAATCAAGTTCATAAGCCCATGGCCATGGTAGAGTGAAATAATAGAAAGAGTTTCTATTAGGTTTTTCACATTAGACTTGAATCAAATGATTAATTCATATGACGAAAATTAAGGTTTGACGAGATCACCTTAACCCTAATTTGATCGAGGCTTAAAATAAAGGAACTTAATCACATAGGTAACTGTATCAAGAGGTTCATTTTCAGTTCTGATGGGTTGCCACCATTTGCTGCTAGGTGTCGCTGGTGGATTTTAGGAGCAATTAGAATGATAAGGATGATCGATCATACTAGTTGTCTGAATTAAAAAAATTCTGATCCATCGAAAGATATTTCAATAATATCGATGATAGAGATCATGACATATCCCATTACCATACGGAATTGAACCTAACTAGATCGCACAAACAAGGGTTTGAATTTGAATTTCATCAATTGGACTAACCCAATTTAATTATTTTGAATAAGATTTAATTAGGTTCAAAAAAATTGTGCTAGCACATGATTGAGCCTAATATTCTCCTTCAACAATCATGAAAGCTTATCTCGACTGAGCCAAATGTGTTTAGGCTCACTCAAAAATCTTTACTTGGTCTGATTAGAGCTTGTCTAGATCAGAAAATGGTAGTCTTAATTTATGAGATAAATTTGAGACAACACCTAGCATTTTTCGTCACCTGCTAAATCTTATCTTTTGACTTTGGTCAAATATTGACCTTTGACACTTAGACATCTATCCATGTGTCATGCACCCATAGAAGAGAACATGGAGCTTTATCCCCCTACTAAAAGATAGAAAGGGAGCGGGCACACACCTAAGGAGGCATGCGCCCCATGAGGATCGCGCCTGGAGTCCCATACAAATGGGACTCCAAGTTGCTTCATGGTTTCAACTTTGGTGGCGCCAAAGAGTCCTGTTTGACCAGTCTTGGCGCCACTAATAAATGCATAAAAATTAAATATAAGTGGATTAATTTATATATTAAATTAACTTATTTAATTAAAATTAATACTTTTATGCAATGTTTTGAATGAAAGCACATGCCAACACGAAGAGCAGGCTTCCAGGATTACAACGGTACGATCGAAACTGAAATCGAAGGTCAAACGAAGTTAGAAGACTAGTTCTTGCATGGATTTTAAAGTAGTCATCCCTAACCTTCAACCTTCAACCTCCATGACTATTGGTCCACGGAACAGGGCCATGGACCATAGGCCAATCTGATCATTCGATCATCTCCGAAAAAATACCATTTGCTCTCGTCATTGACGAAAACTTGTTGCCAGCACCTCACCTCCATCCACCTTGCTGATCATCAGAAAAAATTCAAGAAAGGACAGTTTCTTTTCTTTCAATGTTTCAATCATTGCCACTGCTAGATATGTGTGCCCTAGAAGTTAGAATTGGCTGACACTTGTAATACACTTCTAAGGATAAAATTATAATTTTGACTATAAATAATAAAATAGATTATTTTCTATCACATATGTGTATTTATTATCTGTGATACATCCCTTGAGTTAATGGTAATGATAATTCTTATTTTCAAGAGTTAAAAATTTAAGATAAGAATTTTCATTATTAACTCATAAAATGCTCCTCACCGTAGGATCATCATGAGGATGGTGATTGATTTGGAAGGTTAGTGTACAATCGCTTCTTTTTAATAGATGAGTCTTGAGTGTACGGTGTGGAGACACCAAAGTGAGAGTACAGGTACTCATTAGAGAACGAGGTTATTGAGCGTGACCATCTCAAGTAGTCATAAGGAAGTCTACCTTCTCATCAATGACTGACTCAAAGCTGTTGTGGTATGTTTGGTTCTTTGATCTGAGGTGCATCGGTAGTTCACCTTGAGGGTATTATAGTTTGACTACATCATAACTCGATCTCCTAGCCATTCGAAATCCTGAGGTGTATGTTGGCTATAGCATGTTCATTGTAGGAATTGGATTGCACCAAGATGGAATCTATCTACCTCAGTGGATGAGGAGCAGTCCTATGATGATCATGAGAATCAAGTCCATAAGTCTATGGCCATGGTAGAGAGTGAAATAATAGAAAGAGTTTCTATTAAGGTTTTCACATTGGACTTGAATCAAATGATTGAATCATATGATAGAAATTAGGGTTTGACGAGTTCACCTTAATCCTAATCTGATCGGAGCTCAAGATAGAAGAACTTAATCACACAAGTAGCTGCATCGAGAGGTTCATTTTCAATTTTGATGGTTTGCCACCATATATCTGCTAGGTATCGCTGGTAGATTTTGGAAGCAATTAGAATGATTTAGATGATCGATCATTCTAGTTATCTGAATCAGAAGAGTTTTGATCCATCAAAAAGAAGTTTCGATGATATTGATGATGGAGATCATGACATATCTCATTACCATGCAAAACTGAACCTAACTGGATCATACAAATAAGGGTTTGGATCTGGATATTATCAATTGGACTAACCCAATTCAATTGATTTAAATTAGATTCAATTAGGTTCAAGGAAATCGTGCTAGCACACGATTGAGCCTAACATTCTCCTTTTTCTATCATTAAAAGTTATCTTGACCGAGCCAAATAAGTTCATACTTACTCTGACACCTTTACCTGATCTGACTGGGGCTTGTCCAGGTTAGAAAAGAGTTGTCTTAATTTATGAGATAAATTTGAGAGAACACCTACCATTTTTCATCACCTGCTAATTCTTGTCCTTTGACTTTGGTCAAACGTTAACCTTTGACCCTTGGACATCTACCCATGTGTTATGCAGTTATTGGAGAGTAGATAGGGGCTTGTTCCCTTACTAAATTTTGGTAGAAAAGGGGTGCATGCTTAGGATGGCGTGTACTCATGGATAGGGACGCCTGGAGTCCCATACGGATGGGACTCTAGGTTGCTTCTTGGATTCAAACTAGGTGACCCCCACCTATAGACTTTGACCAGTCTTTGGCATGACCTAAGGATGAATCTATGGGTCTCTCATCTAATTGAATCAGGTGATGTCATCCTATCAATCAGATTTAGATCTGATTGCATGAAGCAACTGAAGAAAAATCCTAATTTTTCGGACCAGGTTCGTTCAGATCTGATCGGATCAAGAGATATATTTCAAAAATTTTTCTCTTTGATCCAAATTAGATCTGGAATGTTTCATATCTAATTCTTATTATTCTAATAATAAAAATAAAATCTAGATAAATTAAATCAAATTTAATTTACCTTGATGTAGGGTAATCCTATTACCCATTGATGATCCTATAAGTAGTGGAAGATTTTGGATCTAGCCATGCAAGTGCCTAGCCTCTACCAGTATCCACTAGGGCTAGATCTAGAGATCCTCTTCTTCTCTATCACGTCTCCAAAAATCAAATCTGAATCTGAATTGGAGGATCTTCAAAACAACTTTCGAAAATCAGTAGTTGTCCTTTGCAGCAGCGCAGCCTTCTAGCTTTCTGTCGCATTTCTCTCGCCTAGATTGCACCAACTTAGACCCCAACTACTTTGGGCATGGAGAGGAGAGGAAGAAGATGGTCTTGGCATAGAGGAGGAGGAGGAGAGAGGCAGCCTTGGGGTGTGGAGAATTATTCACATCTCTTTGAGTTGGGCGCAGGATCTTATTTATAGACTATGCGTGATCCAACTCCTCCTTTCCAACCAAGCACAACCCTTTGTGAAATTAGATCTAAATTTGATTAGTGGGAATAGAGTCCCTTGGATTTCTCCTTTGATAGCGCCTAAGACTAATCAAAGTTGGTTCTTAGGAGGAGTCTAATCGAAATCCAAAAAGGAGATGGAGTTCCTGTCCAACAGGGACTCCTGGGCGCCTGCTAGCATGCACCCTCCTCCTTGCCAGCTTCTAGTAGGGGGACAAGCCTGGCGTGCGCCCTCCTCCTTGCCAGCTTCTAGTAGGAGGACAAGCCCCCACCGGCTCTCCAATAGGTGCACGGCACATGAACAGAAGTCAAAGTATCAATGGTCAACATTTGACCAGTCAAAGGTCAACTTTTGACCAAAGTCAAAGGACGAGAAATGGCAGGTGACCAAAAATGGTAGGTATTATCTTACAAAATAAGACAACCTTTTTCTTACCTGGATAGGTTTCAATCAGACTAAGTGAAGGACTCTAATCGAGCAAAACTCTTTTGGCTCAGTTAGGATAATTATTTATGATAGTAAAAGAAGATCGTTAGGTTCAATCGACTGCTAGCACGATTTTCTTGAACCTAATTGAATCTCATTCAGATTAATTGAACTAGATTAGTTCAATTGATGATCACCAGATTCAAACCCTTATTTGTGTGACCCAGTTAGGTTTAGTTCTGTATGCTAATGGGATATGTCATGATCTCTATCTTCGACATCATCGAAACTCTTTTTGATGGATCAAACTTTTTCCTGATTCGAACACTAGAAATGATCGATCATCTAAATCATTCTAATTGCTCTCAAAATCCCTTCAGTGACACCTAGCAGTATTAATAGTGGCAACCCATCAGAGCTAAATGCAAACTCTTGGTGCAGCTACCTGTGTGATAAGTTCTTCTATCTTGAGCCCCGATCAGATTAGGGTTAAGGTGAACTCAGTCAAATCCTAGTTTTCTATCGTCTATGATGTAATTATTCGATTCAAGTCCAATGTGAAAACCTAAATAGAAATTCCTTCAATTATTTCACTCTACCATGGCCATGGGCTTCTGGACTTGATTCTCATGAATCATTATAAGGGCTGCTCCTATACAACGAGGTAGATAGATTCCATCTTGATGCAATCCAGTTCCTACAATGAAACATGCTATGCCAAATATACACCTCGGATTTCGACTAGCCTAGGAGGCGAGTTATGGTGTAGTCAAACTATAACACCCTCAAGGTGAACTGTCGATGCACCCTCAGATCAAAGAACCAGGCACACACTGTAGCATCGAGTCAGTCATTGATGAGAAGGTAGATAGAATTCCTATGACTACTTGAGGTGGTTACGCTCAGTGCCCTCATTCTCTAACGAGTACTGTACTCTTTGCTAGTGTCTCCAACACCGTAGACTCAAGACTCATCTAACTAAAGAGAAGTGATTGTACAACCAACCTTCCAAATCAATCACCATCCTCATGATGATCCTATGGTCGGAAGCATATTTTATGAGTTAATCAATGAATTTCATGTCTTAAATTTTCAACTCTTGAAAATATGAATTATAATTTCATTAACTCAAAGGATGTATCACAGACACTAAATAACAATATTAATGAAAAAATATCCATTTTATTGATTATAGTCAAAATTATAATTTTGCCTCTAGAAGTGTATTACACAGTGTTAGCCAATTCTGACTTCTAGGGCACATATACTAACAATCTCCCACTTGTCCTAAAAGCCAATTGGCTACAAGTCTAAGTCCCATCTTCTCATGGTGGGTTTTGATTTTTTGTTTTGTCCTAATGGCTTTTGTAAGTGGGTCTGCGCAATTATTCTATGGAATTGACTCTCTTGACATCCGACGTAACCCTTCTTGCAGATAATTGCGGATGAGTGTGAATACCGCGCCGCTCAATGTGCTTGGATTTTTTGGTGAGACCTCGGCTCTTCTTACGCAAGGGCTATGAGCCATTGTTATCAGCTCATGTAAAGGGGAATGGCAACTTGATGGCATTACCTTCAATTTCTATAGCAAACTTCTGTACCGGAATGCTCCTTCGCAGCCTCTGATGCATAGCGGATATATTCTGCCTTCCATGTGGCAATCTGACTATCCAATGGTTTGCTTGGAATACTCATCCATGCTGACAAGCGACTACCATCCATTGCTACGGATAACAGTACTTTCAGATGTCGACTTTTGATCAGTGTCTACATGCAGGACATAAAAAATTTGAGTCTGTATATATCCTGGACCTTGGGTTTCTCCGCGTTACCCCAAAGACCAGACACATATCATTATCCGGTCAACTTATTTTCGTGTAAAGGTACTTAAGACTACATTTCACAGAAGTCCAGTGTTCTTCACCTAGATTCTGACTGATATCTGCTTGTGACGCTCACCTAGCATGGGCTGTATCGAAGTTCGTGTACATTAGTATGGGCATAGCAATTGAGGCATCCCTATTGCATGAGTATAAGGGACTTGTCATGACCTTCCTTGCCTCTCCTTATCTATCTTTCTTTTTCCTTGTCTTCTTAATTTTTCTTGCTAATCTCTTAGTCTTAAGATGACTTCTTGTCCTTATAAGGACAAGGTCTGGATAAGAGAAGGGAAGAAAGAAAATTAGACAAAGAAAAAACTCTTTTCAGAAAGAAAGATAATTTTCACAATCCCCCGGACTCATGGTACGCACCCTTATTTATAATGTACGTAAGGGTGCCAACACATTTTCTCGCACTCTCTCAAAATATTATCTCATGTCTCTTCAGCCAATCTTATGCATCATCAAATAATAACAATATGTAGACTTAGTCCAAGAGGTGCCTTAAAGCAGAAGGACTCTCGGACTAATTCTACGTAAGTTATTTTTGAAGAGTCACGGGCTTTCATTCTTGGCACCATCATTTTCAACCATTAGATTGGATAAGAAGGCCATCCAATGGCTTAAAAATAGGACACCCATTCAGCAAAATGGTATGGAGATAATCTTTGAATAGTCAAAGTCCCAAAGGACTTTGACTTGGTCTAAGAGGCGCCAAGGAAGAGAGGGCGGCAAGGGGTCCAGGGCGGCAAAGAGTCTTGGGCGACAAAGAGTCCTGGGCAATAAAAATTAAAATTGTAACAGAGTTTTTTACCTACAGAAGGACTCTTTTCTGCCCCATATCTAATGTCCACACCCATATAAAAAATTTAGGTGACATGAAAAATAGGAAAAGTCAAAGAAGGTAGGCGCCAACTTAATCCCATGCGCTAAAGACTCTTTGCGCATGAAAGACTTCCCATGCGCAAGAGAGAGACTCTCTAGCACGTGGGATTCTAGTATGTGATGCTCCATCTAAACCCCAATCAGTCTAGGTTAATCCAATTCAAGACCAAATCTAATTTTGGCTCAAATTGGTCCTTAATTAGCCTAAATCGGAAGCCAATTCAAATCCAATTCGAATCTAGGTGCTAGGGTTTGCAACATGTGCTAGCATTTTCATCTTGCAAACATGATCTAATCCAATTAGGTACTTAATCAATTTCCTTTGTGTGTGATCCTTTGGATTTCACATCTTACCAGTAGTGGGTCTGGGTGTGATTTGACCTAATTTGGTTAGAACTCAACCAAACCGATTTAGGTCAAAACTAGCCTACCCAATTTGACTTAATTAGAATACTTTCTAATTTAATGAACAAATTAAAATTTTAATTTGATCAAACCCACAAGACATGATTGACATCTAGCAACGTATCGTGACTTCCTGGAAGATGTGAAATTTTGATGAAAATACTAAAAATATCCTTTAGTAAAAATTACCATGCAACTATATCCTTCGATCTTCCTGCATCCTGAATATCACTCTGGGTATGGAAAAATATCAATCCCAATATCATATTTATTTTTCTTTCAATCTTATGATGATGATCTATTTAATGAAAATATTTAGAAATCATTTCTAATTTTCATCATGCTTTGATCAAAGTCTTCCTGAATCATCATTTGTTTGAAGCAGGTAGGATGCAATTTCCTCTTACCAGGAATGATCGATTCCATGTTAACCTACTCACAACCTTCATATATAATCCACCATATCCAGATCAACCCATACATAACTGAGTCATGAATGAGTATGAACCAAAATATGGATTTATATATATAAGGTTCTATGGTAGTTTCAGGTCAAAGGATTACATGCACAATTCCACTATGAGAACCATCTATTGACATGTAGATAAGACTCCATTAGATATTCTCAATTTGGATCAATTCAGTGAACTCATTCTCTAATGAGCACCCATATTCTTGTATTAGTGTCATACACAAGTTATTATGAGATCAATCACCCTCTCAATCGAGCATATAAAGGATGTGCTAGGCTTACCGAAAAATATTGATCCCCAACTCAATGTCCCATTGACTAGGAATGATTTAAATTAGGATTTTAAGATTTTAGGTCTCACTAGTATGATCTCATCATAATCCTAAAACCATAGCCTTAATTTATGTGGTTCATCATAATCTTAAATAAATAATAAGACACTGCATATGATGAAAAAACCTTTATTTATTTTAAAATGTCATTACATGAGTTTGGAAGACAAAAATAGTCCAAATAAATAAATAAAATTTGATTGGCTTAAGGGCATATTCCTTTCAATCTCCCACTTGCACTAAAGCCAATCGTCCTTATATTTTAATCCCATATAATCAAGGTGGTGATCAAATAGTTGCAGTGGTAAAGCTTTAGTGAATGGATATGCTATGTTGTTCTTTGTATCAACTCGTTCTATGACTACATCTTGTCTTTCAATAATTTTACAAATGAGATGGAAGTGTCTCAAAATATGTTTGGATTTATGATGAGATCTTAGTTCCTTTGCTTGAGCAATAGCTCCAGTATTATCATAGTAAAGTGGTACTAAATTCTTAATTTCAAGAATAACATCCAATTCAGTGATGAACTTCTTCATCCAGATACCTTCCTTGGCGGCTTCACTTACAGCTATGTATTCTACCTCAGTGGCTGAGTTAGCTATAGTTAGCTACTTAGTACTCTTCCAACTCACTGCTCCACCATTCAGAGTAAAAACATATCCTAAAATGGATTTGCTATCATCTAGGTCTGATTGAAAACTAGAGACAGAATATGCTTCTAGTTTAAGATCAGAACCACCATATACTAGAAAAATATCTTTAGTCCTTCTCAAGTACTTAAGAATATTTTTTATAGCTTTCCAATGATCCTCTCCCGGATCAGCTTGAAATCTACTTACAATGCCTAAAGCATAAGCAACATCAGGCCTTGTACATAACATGGCATATATTATTGATCCAATAGCCAAAGCATAAGGAATAGAACTCATTCTATTTCTCTCTTCAAGTGTCTTTGGAGACATCTTTTTAGAGAGATGTATGCCTTGACTCATGGGTAAGTAACCTCTTTTACTCCCATCCATACTAAATCTTTTTAGTATTAAGTCAATGTACCTAGATTGGGACAAGCCTAGCATTCTTTTAGATCTATCTCTATAGATCTTTATTCCTAGTATATAGGATGCTTCTCCCAAGTCTTTCATGGAAAACTTATTTGATAGCCATAATTTAACTGATTGCAACATTGGGATATCATTTCTAATGAGGAGTATGTCATCTACATATAGAACCAAGAAGACTATGGTTCTTTCATTAGTTTTCTTGTACACATAAGGTTCATCCACATTCTTGATGAAACCAAACTCTTTGACTGTTACATCAAAATGGATGTTCCAACTCCTTGATGTATGCTTTAATCTATAAATAGATCTCTTAAGCTTGCATACCTGATTTGGTCTCTCATTTGACTCAAATCCCTTTGGCTGTGACACATAGACCTCCTCCTCAAGGAAACCATTAAGGAAGGCAGTCTTCACATCCATTTGCCATATTTCATAATCATAGTATGCTGCTATGACAAGCATAATCCAAATAGATTTGAGCAAGGCAACAGGTGAAAATGTTTCATCATAATCAATCCCCTATTTTTGCCTAAAATCTTTAGCCACCAATTTGGCCTTATAAGTTTTAATTTGACCATCTGCTCCAATCTTTTTCTTAAAAATTCTTTTGCATCCAATAGGATTTATATCCTCTGGTGCATCCACCAAAGTCCAAACTTTGTTGGTGTGCATGGATTCCATTTCGGATTGCATGGCAGCCAGCCATTTGTAAGAGTTCTTACTTTTGACTGCTTCCATATAGGTCAGAGGTTCGTCATTTTTAATAACTTGGGCTTTATTGTTCTCAATAATGAACTTGTACCTCATAGGTATATGTCGTACTCTTTCAAACCTATGGATAAGAATTATGTGTTCTGGTTCTTTTATGTGATTATTTGACCGAGAAATTTCTATTTATTTTTTTTGAACTTCGCTAAGTTCAATATTTCTGCCACTATCCTTTTCTAGGATAAATTCTTTTTCCATGAAAGTGGCATGCCTACTTACAAATACCTTTTGTTCAGTAGGATGGTAGAATAAATATCCTATACTATTTCTAGGATATCCTATAAATAGACATCTGTCTGATCTAGCATCAAGCTTATGTCCAAAATTTCTTTTGACATATGCTGGACAACCCCATATCTTAAGATACTTAAGATTAGGTTTCTTACTTCTCCATATCTCATATGGAGTACTAGATACAGATTTAGAAGGTACTCTATTCAAGATATAAATTGCAGTCTCCAGGGCATGACCCCAGAAGGAAATAGGTAATTCAGTGAAGCACATCATGGACCGTACCATATCTAATAAGGTATGATTTTTTCTTTCGGCTACACCATTTAATTATGGTGTATAAGGAGGTGTCCATTCAGAGAGAATCCCTTTAACTTTAAGATAGTCTAGAAACTCACTAGATAAGTATTCTCCTCCCCGATCAGATCGAAGGATTTTTATACATTGTCCAGTTTGTTTTTCGACCATACTTTGATACTCTTTAAATTTATCAAAGGCTTCTGATTTGTGTTTCATAAGATACACATATCCAAACCTAGATAAATCATCAGTGAAATGTTATAAAATAAGAGTATCCTCCTCTGGCTTGAGTTGTCATAGGACCACATACATCCGTATGTATAAGTTCCTAATAACTCATTTTGTCCTTTCTCCATGTCCACTAAATGGAATCTTAGGTCATTTTACCCATGAGACATGATTCACAAGTTCCTAATGATTCATAATCAAAAAGGATCAAAGAACTTTTCTTTGTATAACTTGTTAATCCTAGCCTCACTAATATGACCTAATCGACAATGCCAAAGTAAAGTATTATTTATGTCATCTCTCTTACGTTTTCTATTTTCATCAATATGAAATATATTATCATCCAAACATAGAGTCAACAAACCATTGCTAAATATGCCAAAACAAATATTTTCATTAGAATATTTGATCGAGCAACCTTCGCTCGTTACATTAAGACTATAATCTTATTTTAATAATAAGGGTATAGATATAATATTTCTAATGATCTTAGGTATATAATAATAATTTGTAAGCTCTAAGATCTTCCTAGAAGGTAACTTCAATATATTTATCCCTACAGCTTCTGCATGGATAGACTCTCCTCCAGCGCCATAGAGCTTGAAATCACCTTTCTTCAAACTTTTAATTTTTCATAGCCCCTACAAAGATTTGCAGATATTAAAACCACAGCCAGTATCTAATACCCAAGAGTTTGAAATGAAAGAATTTAATGATAATATAGTATGTATCTCATACATACCTTTTGGTACATTATTTGTATCAGACTTCATGGTTGTGAGGTAAGCCTTGTAATTCCTCTTCCAATGATCTATTTTGCCATAGTAAAAATAGGTCGTCTGTTCGGAGACCTTCATCACTTTTTTCTTCTTATTTATACCATCTTTAGGGTTCAACCTTTTCTTTGAACCCTTTTTGCCTGCCTTCTTCTTGGAGATCCCATCCACAAGAAGAAGAGGAGCCTTATCCTTCTTGATATGGCTTTCTACTATCTTGAGCATATTTAACAGCTCAGGCAAGGAAGAATTCAGTTTGTTCATATGATAGTTTACGACAAACTAAGAAAATGATTTAGGAAGTGATTGCAGGATCAAATCCTGACTTAACTCTCCATCCATAACAAAACCTAATTGACTTAATCGAGTGATTAGGTCAATTACCATCAAAACATGATTTTGTATGGATGTTCCTTCTATCATTCTTGCATGAAATAATTGCTTAGATATCTCATATCTAGCAGTTCTACTATGCTCTCCATAAAGTTCTTTTAGATTGAGCAATATGGATTGAGTGTCCATGCCATCATGCTGCCTTTGTAATTCATTACTCATAGAGGCAAGTATGATGCATTTGACAGTAAGAAAATCATTTTGCCATATCTTGTATGTGGACTTATCTTCATCTATGGCATCTTTTTTCTAATGGTTTAGGATCAGGGGCATCAAGAATATAGAAGAGTTTTTCTTGACTGAGTACTATTTTTAGGTTTCTCAGCCAGTCCACATAATTTTGATCAGTCAATTTATTTGAATCCAAAATTGAATGCAATGAAAGTGAAGAAGCCATTTAATCTACATAATAAAGAACAATACATAAGCAAACAACTCATGATGACAAACATAATTAAATTAGGATTTTAATTATGTCTTTCCACTATTTAATCAAAAATCATAACCCTCTAATTGATTTTCTTAGTGAGAATAAGACCCTAATTCCTTATAAAAGGTCTTGTGGTTGCACAACAAACCTGTTATAAGTTCAAAGATAGGAAACTCTTTCCAATTGCATTTTATGCAACTCTCAAAAATTTTTGCCTCTAAAATATTAATAGCCTTGTGTTAGCACAACAAACTTTAATATTTTAGTTTAAGTAGAACCCTTCATTTCTATACAGTCAAAATGAAATATAACTATTTTTGTGGTTACACGATAAAGCAGTATATTCAAAATGCTGTAAGCATCTCAATGCACTAGATTAATATTACATCATTCTCCATGATAGATCTTGTGGTTACACAATAAAACTAATATGGTTCTGGACATAATAAGAACTTAGTATGAAGGAAGGCCTTAATGTAGTGAATATAATACTAAGCATTTCAATCTAGAATTAAATTAATCGAATCAGCCAGATAAGTGGGAGAGAAGTGGGAGTCCCCCCATTGCTTTCCTTAGACACCAATAAATTGGTTAGGTCAAACAACGAAACCAATTAAGAAACTACGTTCTCTTTATCAATCATGAACCATTTATCCTAGACATCGATTGATCAATTAGACATCCCGACTGATTCAGCTATAGGTTAATTATACTATAACTTAATATAATTTTAAAGAGGGATTTAAATGGTCTCAATGCACATTTTAAATTAAAACTAAATGCATAATAGCATCAATTATGATAAAATATATATTAACATGTATAATTATTCTAGGACAACCATCATTATATAGTGAATACTTTCCACTATATCAGGGCAACCTTTACAGAATAATATATACATCATAATCTTATTATGATAAAAATAAAAATATGATCTCATCATATAAATAACATGCTAATAAAAAGATTATATCATATTTTTCATTTATGCCATTATATTATAAGCAAAGCATTATATGATTTAACCTAATAAGGCTTGCTCTGATACCACTGATAGGAATTGGTGTACAGGGCGGAAAGCATGGATTTCAAAGTTAAAATTATGAAATCATACAAATCCAAATTCCGAACCCTAGGACCACCTTATTAGCAATTAAATCATATAACATGCATTTGTAATATAAAAGAAAGTATTAGAACATACCTCTTATCGCTAAACCATGAATTGATTCCCTATCGGCATAGTAGTCCATCAGGGGTTCCACCAGGTGCCCACATGTTCTTCCTCCAACGTTGATCCATATGGAGATTTGATCAAGACACCAACACCTCTGATTTATATAATTAAAATTCTAATAATAAGAACTTTAATTAAATAGGCAAGACATTTCTTAGCCTTTATGTCACCTTCCTTGCCTCTCCTTATCTATCTTTCTTTTTTCTTGTCATCTTAATTTTTTTTCCTAATCTCTTAGTCTTAAGATGACTTCTTATCCTTATAAAGACAAGATCTAGACAAGAGAAGGGAAGAAAGAAAATTGGACAAAGAGGAAACTCTTGTTAGAAAGAAAGATAATTTTTCACAATCCTCCGGACTCATGGTACGCACCCTTATTTATAATGTACGTAAGGGTGCCAACACATTTTCTCACACCCTTTCAAAATACTATCTCATGTCCCTTCAGCTAATCTCATGTCTCATGAGATAATAACAACATGTAGACTTAGTCTAAGAGGTGCCTTAAAGCAGAGGGACTCTCGGACTAATTCTATGTAAGTTATTTATGAAGAGTCGTGGGCTTTCATTCTTGGAGCCATCATTTTCAACCATTAGATTAGATAAGAAGGCCATCCAATGGCTTTAAAATGGGATGCCCATTCAGTAAAATGGTATGGAGATAATCTTTGAATAGTCAAAGTCCCAAAGAACTTTGACTTGATCCAAGAGGTGCTAAGGAAGAGAGGGCAGCAAGGAGTCTTGGGCGACAAAGAGTCCTGGGAGACAAAAATTAAAATGATAATAGAGTTTTTTACCTACAGAAGGACTCTTTTGTGCCCCATATCTAATGTCCACACCCATATAAAAAATTTAGGCAACATGAAAATTAGAAAAAGACAAAGAAGCTAGGCACCAACTTAATCCCATGCGCTAAAGACTCTTTATGCATGAAAGACTTCCCGTGCGCAAGAGAGAGACTCTCTGGCATGTGGGATTCTAGAATGTGATGCCCCATCTAAAGCTTAATCAGTCTAGGTTAATCCAATTCAAGACCAAATCCAATTTGGCTCAAATTGATTCTTAATTAGCCCAAATTGGAATTCGATTCGAATTCAATTCGAGTCTAGGTGCTAGGATTTGCAACATGTGCTAGCATATTTATGAAGGAAAATCTTGATTTTTCGGACCAGGTTCGTTCAGATCTGATCGAATCAAGAATTATATTTCAAACATTTTTTTCTTTAATTCAAATTAGATCTGGAATATTTCAGATCTGATTCTTATTATTTTAATAATAAAAATAAAATCTAGATAAATTAAATCAAATTTAATTTACCTTGATGTAGGGTAATCCTATTATCCCTTGATGATCCTGTAAGCAGCCGAAGGTTCTGGATCTAGCCACGCAAGTCCCTGGGCTCTACTAGTATCCCCTCAGGCTAGATCTGGAGATCCTCTTCTTCTCTATCACATCTTCAAAAATTAAATCTGAATCTGATTTGGAGGATCTTCAAAATAGCTTTCGAAGATCAGTAGTTATCCTTTGCAGCAGTGCAGTCCTCTAGCTTTCTGTCACCTTTCTCTCACCTAGATCGCACCAACTGGATCCCAAACTACTTCGGACATGGAGAGGAGACAGACAAGATGGACTTGGCATGGAGGAGGAGGAGAGAGGCAGCCTTAGGGCATGGGAATTTTTAGATGCTCCTTGAGTTGGGCGTAGGGTCTTATTTATAGACTATGCGTGATCCAACTCCTCTTCTTCCCAACCAATCACAACTCTTTGTGAAATCAGATCTAAATCTGATTGGTGGGAATAGAGTCCCTTGGATTCATCCTTAGATGGTGCCTAAGACTAGTCAAAGTTAGTTCTTAGGAGGAGTCTAATCAGAATTCAATAAGGAGATGGAGCCCCTATCCAATAGGGACTCCTGGGTGCCTCAAACTTGGGGGCATGCCACCCTTGGCGTGCACCCTCCTCTTTGCCAGATTCTGGTAGGGGCACAAGCACCCACCAGCTTTCCAATAGGTGTGTGACATATGGAAAGAAGTCAAAGTATCAATGGTCAACATTTGACCAGTCAAAGGTCAACTTTTGACCAAAGTCAAAGGACGAGAAATGGCAGGTGACCAAAAATGATAGATATTGTCTTACAAAATAAGACAACCCTTTTCTGATCTGGATAGGCTCCAGTCAGACTAGGTGAAGGCCTCTGATTGAGCACAAACTCCTTTGGCTCAGTTAGGATAACTATTTATGATGGTAAAAGAAAAATGTTAGGTTCAATCGAGTGCTAGCATGATTTTCTTGAACCTAATTGAATCTCATTTAGATCAATTGAACTGAATTAGTTCAATTGATGATCACCAGATTCAAACCCTTGTTTGTGTGACCCAGTTAGGTTCAGTTCTGTATGGTAATGGGATATGTCATGATCTCTATCATCGACATCATCGAAACTCCTTTCGATGGATCAGAACTCTTTCTGATTCGAAACAGCTAGAATGATCGATCATCTAAATCATTCTAATTGCTCCCAAAATCCACCAGTGACACCTAGCAGTATATGGTGGCAACCCATCAGAGCTGAATGCGAACCTCTTGGTGCAGCTACCTGTGTGATTAAGTTCTTCTATCTTGAGCCCCGATCAGATTAGGGTTAAGGTGAACTCGTCAAACCCTAGTTTCTATCATATGATGTAATCATTCGATTCAAGTCCAATGTGAAAACCTAAATAGAAACTCTTTCTATTATTTCACTCTACCATGGCCATGGGCTTCTAGGACTTGATTCTCATGATCATCATAGGGCTGCTCCTCTACCACCGAGGTAGATAGATTCCATCTTGATGCAATCCAGTTCCTACAATGAACATGCTATAGCCAACATACACCTCAGGATTCCGTATGGCTAGGAGATCGAGTTATGGTGTAGTCAAACTATAACACCCTCAAGGTGAACTGCCGATGCACCTCAGGTCAAAGAATCAGACACACTACTGCAGCATCGAGTCAGTCATTGACGAGAAGGTAGACTTCCTAAAGACTACTCAAGGTGGTCACGCTCAGTGCCTTCATTCTCTAACGAGTATCTGTACTCTCGCTTTGGTGTCTCCACACCGTAGACTCAAGACTCATCTACTAAAAAAAAGCGATTGTACACCAACCTTTCAGATCAATCACCATCCTCGTGATGATCCTATGGTCGGAAGCATTTTATGAGTTAATAATGATTATTCATGTCTTAAATTTTCAACTCTTGAAAATATGAATTATCATTTTCATTAACTTAAAGGATGTATCACAGACACTAAATACACATGTGTGATAGAAAATAACCTATTTTATTGATTATAGTTAAAATTATAATTTTGCCCTTAGAAGTGTATTACAAGTGTCAGCCAATTTTGGCTTCTAGGGCACATATATCTAACAGTTCATCTTGCAAACATGATCTAATCCAATTAGATCCTTAATCAATTTTCTTTATATTTGATCCATTGGGTTCCACATCTAACGAGCAGTGGGTCTGGGTGTGATTAGACCTAATTTGGTTAGAACTCAACCAAATCGATTTAGGTCAAAACTAGCCCATCCAATTTGACTTAATTAGAATACTTTCTAATTTAATGAATAATTAAAATTTTAATTTGATCGAATCCATAAGACATGATTGACGTCTAGCAACGTATCATGACTTTCCAAAAGATATAAAATTTTGATGGAAATACCAAAAATATCCTTCAGTGAAAATTACCATGCAACTAGATCCTTCGATCTCCCTGCATCTTGAATATGACTCTGGGTATGAAAAAATATCAATCCCAATATCATATTCATTTTTCTTTTAATCTTATGATGATAATTTAGTTAATAAAATATTTAGAAATTATTTCTAATTTTTATCATGCTTTGATCAAAGTCTTTTTGAATCATCATTTGTTTGAAGCAGGTAGGATACAATTTTCTCTTACCAGGAATGAAGATTCCATGTTAACCTACTCACAACCTTCGTATATAATCCACCATATCCAGATCAACCCATACATAACTGAGTTATGAATGAGTATAAACCAAAATATGGATTTTTATATATAAGGTTCTGTGGTAGTTTTAGGTCAAAGGATTACATGGACAATTCCACTATGAGAACCATCTATTGATATGTGGATAAGACTCCATTAAATAATCTTGATTTGGATTAATTCAGTGAACTCATTCTCTAATGAGCACCCACATTCTTGTATTAGTGTCATACACAAGTAATTATGAGATCAATCACCCTCTCAATCGAGCATACAAAGGATGTGGTAGTCTTACAAAAAAATATTGATCCCCAACTCAATGTCCCATTGACTAAGAATGATTTAAATTAGGGTTTTAAGGTTTTAGATCTCACTAGTATGATCTCATCATAATCCTAAAACCATAACCCTAATTTATGGGGTTCATCATTATTTGAAATAAATAATAAGATACTGCATATGATGAAAAAATCTTTATTTATTTTATAATATCATTACATGAGTTTGGAAGACAAAAATAGCCCAAATAAATAAATAAAATTTGATTAGCTTGAGGGCATATTCCTTTCATCATCTATCCTAAAGAAGCGATCGTATATCAATCTTCCAGATCAGTCACCATCCTCATGATGATCCTACGGTCGAGAGCATTTTATGAGTTAATAATGAAAATTCATGTCTTAAATTTTCAACTCTTGAAAATATGAACTATCATTATCATTAACTCAAGGGATGTACCACAAATACTTTCAAATATACATTATAATAGAAAATAATTTATTTTATTATTTATAGTCAAAATTATAATTTTGCCCTTAGATGTGTATTACAAGTGTCAGCCAATTCTGGCTTCTAGGGCACACATATCTAACACAAACATCCAGTGGTGGTGCTTAACATGATGCCACTATTTTATGTTGCCATATTTATGGACTTGCTGTGAATATTAAACCTGTAGCCATTAATGATGAGCTATATATACTCACGCATGGTACGATTAGAGCCCATTGAAAGAGCATGCACTTCAGGACTCACATCACTGAGCGACAATCTCCACACCTAATTAAAGAGATGACATCTAATTAGTAAACATGTTCCAATAAATTATACCTTACATGATCTTTGAACCATTTAAAAAATTCATTGCTATGCATTTTCTCTTTCTTCTGCATACTTAGAGCATCATATTTCACTCTTATGATCTTTTTGTATTTGCTGCATGCACGAAGAATAAATTTAGGTATAATTAGATATTTTTTTTAATTATTATGAACTAAATAATGCTGAGTGACTTACCTTATGTACGGCTCAATGACATCATAATTGAAGAACATGTAGCGGTGTACCTTATCCCTTTCCTCAATGCTCAAATTAGTGAGGTGGTATGAAGTGGAAAGTCTATTTGATTGTAGAATGGACTCAAATACAGGCTCAATTGGCTCATACTAATCATCCAAATTTTATCATTGGTCGATTACAACGTGTCTCGAGCTTGTTTAAGTACATGGTACAAAAATCTATACACTCTTGACCCAAATAACCTTATGCTATAGATCCCTCCAGGTGATTCATATTTCTTACATAAGATTTCAGAGTTTGAATATTTCTCTCAGTAGGATACATCCATCGATATAACACTGGGCCTCCAAGTGCAACTTCCCCCATAAGGTGCTTGGTGAGATGCATCATAATCGTAAAAAATAATGATGGAAATATCTTCTCTTGATCACATAATATAGTCACCACCCTTACCTTCATTTTCTTCACGTATTTCTTAAGCAACCACTTTGCACAAATATCTCAATAAAAGTTGCAAAGACAAATAACCGCCATTCTAATATTTTTTGGAAACACGCGGCGAACAGTTATTGGGATCAATTCCTACATCAGTACATGATAATCATGAGTCTTCAATCCTCTAAGTTTGACATCCTAACGATTCACACACTTTGATATGTTACTTGAGTATCCATCTGGGACCTTTATGTTCTCCAACACATGAAGAAATGTAGACCATTCGGAGGCATTCATAACATAGTATGCATGAGGAAGCCTCCACTGTTCTCCCCTTGTCGGCTCTAGATGGAGTGATCTTCTAATATCCCATTCTTTCAAGTCAAGTCAAAAATTCAAGTCATCCTTGGTCTTATCCTTGATATTCAAGATTATTGCGAAAAGGAGCTCGCACACATTCTTCTCAATATGTATTACATCTAAGCAGTGGCGCAATAAATTTGTCTTCCAATATGGCAAGTCAAAGAAGATGCTCTTTTTCCTCAAATTAAAGTGTGTGTCATCTTTCTTTGATCGATGCTTCCTTTTCTTATCATCAATCAGATCACCTTTTTCAAATTCAACACTGAGACCATCCAACTCTCTAAGTACTTCACTTTCAAACATCTGGCCAAGCACCTCACCTTCTTCAACAGTGCCATCGAAGGAGCGTGCATCCCTTCTGTATGGATGGTTTCGATGGAGGAAACGTCGATGCCGCATATAGCTAAAGCTCCTCCGATGTGTCAACCTTCTAGATCGGGTGTTTCTTCCATAGACCGAACATGCTAGTTCACCTTTGGTGCTCCAACCTGATATTAGGGAATAGGCTAGAAAGTTATTTATTGTCCACAAAAGCGTTGCGCGCATGGAGAATGACTTATTCAGTAAAGCATCAAAAGTTGAAATACCTTGAATGCTCCATAACTATTTCAGCTCGATAAAAAGAGGCTACAAATAAACATCAATGTCATTACCTACCTACATCGGTTTAGGGATGAGCACTGTCATCAAAGCAAAGGATTTTTTCATACACATCCATGGTGGGAGGTTGTAAACATGAATAAATACTGGCCATATATTATGGGCAGTATTCATATGCTTGAATGGATTGAAATCATCGCACGACAAGCCCAACCTCATATTACGTATCTCTTATGCAAAGTCGGGATGTAATTCATTAAACTTTTGCCATGCCTCTCCATCGGCTGGATGCCTCAATGCATCATCTTTTGTTCAATCCTCTTCATGCCATCTCATATCCTTCGATATCTTTTAAGCCTTTTGATATTGATGTCAAGCAAAATATTTCAATGAAGCTATTAAAATTAAATATTCAAAGAGAACTTTAGTTTTTAATCAATTGATATCAGACAACTTAACATTTATTTTATATTTTATTGATCTTAAAATATATATATAATAATAAAAAAATGAAGAGATGATCCTTGAAAAATTGAATATATCTTATAATTTGCTTTGAATGATCTATTTAAAATCTTTAATCATTGAAATATTCCATCTCTTTTGAATCTTTGAAGTTCAAAATAATTTTATTTAATATATTTATTTTATTCAAAAAGGGGAAGATGTATTTTTAATCCATATTGTTCATAAATAAAATTTAAAAAAAAAAGATATTCATTCTAAATTTATTGTATTCTTTCAAAATAGGGAAGAAAAGCTAAAAGATAAATTTATCCAATAATAATTATGAAAAGGAGGAAGAAAAAATATTATGTGATGAATTTTCTGATATTTACTCTTAAAAAATAAGAAAAAAGATGTTTCTTTGTTAAAATATTATCCAAGTTAGCCTTGACTAAATATTCTAATTAATTGAAGTTAAGGATAATAAACTTTGATTATTTTATGATCCTTTTAACTTAATCCTTCATGTGATTATTCAGTTTAAATTCATTTAATTTAATTGCCAAATCATTTTTGAAAACTAATTGAAGTTAAAACTAATTTAAAATATATTCTCACTCCAAATAAATTAATTTTGATATATACTTCTAATTTTGAAACTCATTTAAAAATATGAATATAATATAAAATTTTTAATATGCCTTTAGAAATCTTTGTAAAATTATTTTTGCTCTAATACTATCTTTGTTTTGCTCGATATATTTTTGATATATATCTTTTCCGAGCTTAATTGACTGAAATTTATTTAAGAAAAAAAAAGAATTAATAATGATTTAAATGTTGTGCCTGATGTCACTATTCAAATCTTTAAAAAGCTCTAATCCTCTTAAAGCTTAAAAGTACATACTTGAAAATCTATTTAAAGAATTATATTCATTCAAAAAGAGAAAGAACCTTTGATATTTGAGTTTAAGCTAATTTTTTATAAAGAAAGAAATTTCAAATGATAAGATTTTAAAGCAGAGCTAATTCATTTGATTTGATTCAATTTTTTAAATTTTTGATTTAATTTTTTAAATTTGATATATCTATCATTTGACACACTCCATCATATCTCTGATTCCTCATCTGATTTAGATTCTTTCAGCTGTGATCTCTACTAGATCTAGTTTAGTTATCTTTGTATTAGGTTATGATCAAGTATGTCTTAGTTGTTTTTATGAGTTGTTGATCAGGTCATGGTTGGTTATATTTTTTTAGATCAAACTTATGGCATTGGTACTATTGGCTGCTTGGATCATGGATAGTTGTATCCATAAATTTTGTATGTTTTGATGGCCTAACTCTCATGAATACTTTTTGATATCTTTAGCACTTATATGTTTTGATAACTTGATGTTATGGTTTATTGTGTGTGGAATGATAATCATTTG
Source organism: Cocos nucifera (assembly GCA_006176705.1). NCBI lineage: Eukaryota > Viridiplantae > Streptophyta > Magnoliopsida > Arecales > Arecaceae > Cocos > Cocos nucifera. Next base: position 222,560 of record QRFJ01002212.1, on the reverse strand, counting down.
GACATAAATATATATATATATAAATATGATGATGTCATTTGAATGATGTGAAATGTAACCTCTATGAATTGGCTAAAATTCCATTATGATATGCTGAAAACACTGTGTTGTATATAAGCAAATTGAAAGTTTTGTTATAAACTCTTGCTCTAATAGGAAAACATATGGAATAAATTAAGGAAGAGGCTTTTTCTTTTTAAATTTTAAAATTTCTTAAAATCTTACTTGATAATGTCAAAAAGAGGAAGTAGAGTAAATAAAATTGGGCTATAAGCAAAATTGAAGTAAAATTGACGAAAGAAATAAGTAAGTCAAACACTTTTGCAAATAATTAGAATGTCTAACCATAAGTAATCTTCAAACTATTTTTTATGCATTATTTATCAAATAACTAAATATGATATTCTAGTAAGTGATGTAGGCTTCTACATGCTTTATTTTTTGCTTATGCTTAAATATCTTGTCATCATGAAAAATGGGGAGATTGTTGCTCCAACAATTGATTTTGATGATTACAAAGCATTTGAGGTGATTACTAATAAATTTGGCTTGAAAAAAAAAATTTTGTAGTTTAGGAGCAAAATTATAATTTTATTAAGTTTTGATTTGAGAGCCTTAAGAGCAAGAATAGAAGATTTCTGATCTTTTGGAGGTAGTCCCATAATTTTTGAGGCATATTTTATGGGAAAATCAAGTTTGAAGCAAAATGGTCGACCCCAAGGTCTACCCCTGCTAAAATGAGGTGTTTGGCATGCTGTCTCTGTACCAAGGATCGACCCCAAGGTCGACCACTGCTGTTCCGAAGGTCAAAAATATAGAATAGTCAATTTTCTAGATTCTGTCTCAGAGGTCGACCTCGAGATCGACCCCTATGCCAGAGGTCGACCCATAAGTCGACCCCTGTGATGAAAATCTTCTATAACGGCTAGTTTTATCCCATTTTGATAGCTTTTAATGCTTTTCTTGAGATCTCCAATAGCTATAAATCTTGCCTAGGATTCTCTCCTCCATCTATTGAAGATTTAAAAGGCTTTAAAAAGAGAAAAAATATAAAAGATTGAAGGATTGATTATCAACCCTAAGCAAAAAACATTCATCAAGAAAAGAAGCTTTTATTTTCAAGTTCACCAACCTCTCAAGAGCTCATTCAAGTCTCCAACAATCTTAAAAAAAATCAGAAAACCTTCCTCCATTATTGTGAAAAGCATTCTTAAGATTTTATTTGCTCATTAAGGAAGCTAAACTTATATTTGATTATTATTAACTCTTATACTCTACTTTATTATTTTGATTCAAGTTTTGGGAGAATTCCAAAACTTGAGATGGTTGATCCAAGCCTTAAATCGGAGTGTGTAAGGTTGGCTTATATTCAAAAAATAAGTATGCTAGCTTGGGATAGCTAGGGTCGGAGGTACCGACATTGTATTCTGGTTGAATACATTTAGTGGTTTTAAATTTTCAAGTAGAAGCTTGGGGAGTAGATGTAGGTGCAAGGAAAGCACCGAACCACTATAACTCTTTCTTGTTTGTGGTGTGCTTTCTATCTTTCTTTTCTTAGTTTGTTAAATTCTTTCTCTCAAATCTTTTATATTTTCATCTAACCTAAATCATTTTACACACACGACTTGCATATCATCATTCAATCTTGATATCTTTAAATTAGCTTTAAAATTTTAAAAATCCAATTCACCCCGCCCCCCCTCCTTAGGTTGTATAGCTGGGCAACAAGGATACTTATCTAGTGAGTTTCTAGACTATTTTAAAGTAAAAGAAATTATCTTTGAATGGACTCCTTCTTATACACTATAGTAAAATGGTGTAGCCAAAAGGAGGAATCATACCTTATTGGATATGGTACAATCCATGATGTACTTCATAGAATTATCTATTTCTTTCTGAGGTCATGCCTTAAAGACCATAGTATACATCTTGAATAGAATACCTTCTAAGTCTATATCTAGCACTCCATATGAGATATGGAGAGATAAGAAATCTAATCTTAAGTATCTTAAGATATGGGGTTGTCCAGCATATATCAAAAAAAATTTTGGATATAAGCTAGATGCTAGAATAGATAAATATCTATTTATAGAATATCCTAGAGATAGTATGAGATATCTATTCTACCATCCTATTGAACAAAGGATATTTGTAATTAGGCATGCCACTTTTATGGAGAAAGATTTTATCCTAGAAAGAGGCAGTGGAAGAAATATTAAACTTAGTGAAGTTCAAAAAAAATAAATAGATATTTTTCAACCAAATAAATACATATATAAGGAAGAATCAGAACACACAACTCCAATCCATAAGTCTGATAGAGTGCGACATGCACCTATGAGGTACGTATTTGTTATTGAGAATAATGAAGCCTAAGTTATTGAGAATGATGAACCTCTGACCTATATAGAAGCTGTCATGAGTAGGAACTTAGACAAATGGCAGGCTGCTATGCAATCTGAAATGGACTTCATGTACACCAACAAAGTATAGACTTTGGTGGATGCATCAGAGGGTGTGAACCCTATTGGGTGCAAATGGGTCTATAAAAAAAAGATTGGAGCAGATGGCCAAGTTGAATCCTATAAAGCTAGATTACTAGCTAAGGTTTTCAGGCAAAAATAGGAGATTGATTATGATAAAACATTTTCACTTATTGTCATGCTCAAATCTATTCGGATTATGCTTGCTATAGTAGCATACCATGATTATAAAATATGGCAAATGGATGTGAAGACTATTTTTCTTAATAGTTTCTTAGAGGAGGGGTCTACATATCACAGTCAGAGGAATTTGTCTCAAATGAGAGACCAAATCAGGTATGCAAGCTTAAAAGATCCATTTATGGATTAAAGCAAGCTTCAGGGAGTTGGAACATCCACTTTGATGTTATAGTCAAAGAGTTTGACTTCATCAAGAATGTGGATGAACCATGTCTGTACAAGAAGACTAGTAGGAGTCCCATAGTTTTCTTGGTTCTATATATAGATGACAAACTCCTCATTAGGAATGATATTCTAATGTTGCAATTGATCAAGTTATAGCTATCAAATAAGTTTTCACCACTACAAAAATTGCTTATGGCAGCACATACTATGGCAATGATTTTTGAAATCGCTGCCATAGCTCTTACGATAGTGATTTTTGTTAACCACTGCCATAGGTCTTATAGCTATCAAATAAGTTTTCACCACTACAAAAATGGCCTATGGTAGCATATACTATGGAAGCGATTTTCGAAATCACTGCCATAGCTCTTACGATAGTGATTTTTGTTAACCACTACCATAGGTCAGACCTATGGCAGCAGTCCGACCTATGGCAGCAGTTTATGTAACCGCTGCTATAGGTCTGACATATAGTAGCGGTTATTGAAAACAGCTATCGTAGGTCAGATCTATAGCAACGGTTTCTAAAAATTGCCGCTATAGGTCGATCTATAGCAGCTGTTCATTGTAACTACTACCATAAGTCAGACCTATAGCAGTGGTTATTATGAACCACTGCTATAAGCTGATTTATGGCAGCGGTTAATTGTAACTGCTGCCATATTTTTTT
>QRFJ01002212.1:170188-218002 GCA_006176705.1 Cocos nucifera | reverse complement strand
GAAAGAGTTTCTATTTGAGTTTTTACATTGGACTTGAATCGAATGATTAATTCATATGACGAAAATTAGGATTTGATGAGATCACCTTAATCCTAATCCGATCAGGGCTCAAGATAGAGGAACTTAATCACACAGATAACTGCACTAAGAGGTTCACTTTCAGTTTTGATGGATTGCCATCATATGCTGCTAGATGTTACTGGTGGATTTTGGGAGTAATTAGAATAATTTGGATGATCGATCATACTAGTTGTCTAAATCAGAAAAGTTCTGATCCATTGGAAGGTGTTCCAATGATGTTGATGATAGAGATCATGACATATCCCATTACCATACAGAACTAAATCTAACTGGGTCACATAAATAAAGGTTTCGATCTAAATATCATCAATTGAATTAATCCAGTTCAATTGATTTGAATAAGATTTAATTAAGTTTAAGAAAATCGTGCCAGCACACGATTGAGCCTAATATTCTTCTTTAACAATCATTAAAACTTATCTCGACTAAGCCAAATATGTTTGGGCCCACTCAAAAACTTTTATTTGGTCTAATTGGAGCTTGTCCAGATCAGAAAAGAATTGTTTTAATTTATGAGATAAATTTGAGACAACACCTACCATTTTTCATCACCAACTAAATCTTATCTTTGGACTTTGGTCAAATGTTATCCTTTGGCACTTAGACATCTGTCCATGTGTCATGCACCCATAGGAGAGAACCTTGGCCCTTGTCCCCCTACTAAAAAGTAGATAGACAAGGGGTGCATGCCTAGCAAGGTGTGCACCCCATGTGGATAAGGTTTGGAGTCCCATACAGATGGGACTCCAGTTGCTTTAGGGAATCAACCTAGATGGTGCCAAGAAGACTTGTTTGATCCAATCTTGGCACCATCTAAGGAGAATTTTGAGGGACTCTAATCAGATTAGATTAGATGATGTCATCCTACTAATCAGATTTAGATCTGATTACATAAAGGGCCATGATTGGCCAGGATGATGTGGCATTGCATGGCGTAGTAGGTGAAGGGAAATCCTGATTTCCCGGTCCAGGTTCGTCCAGATCTGATCAGATCAAGAGATATATTTTCAAAATTTTTTCTCTTGATCTCAATCAGATCTTGATATGTTTCAGATCTAATTCTTATTATTTTAATAAATAAAATAAAATAAGACAAATTAAATCAAATTTAATTTACCTGATTTGGGTAATCCTATTACCCTGTAGATGATTCTGATTGTAGCGGAAGGTTCTGGATCTAGCCACGCAAGCGCCTGGCCTCTATCGGTATCCACTCGGGTTGGATCTGGAGATCCTCTTCTTCTCTATCATGCCTCCAAAAATCAGATCTGGATCTGATCTGGAGGATCTTCAAAACTCTTTTGAAGATCTGCAGTCGTCCTTTTGCAGCAGCGCAGCCTTCTTGCTTTTGATCGCCTTTCCTTGATCTGAATCGCACCAACCAAAGTCCAAAACACCTTTTGGACGTGGAGAGCAAGGGGAGAAGAAGCTATGGCATGGAGGAGGAGGGGAGAGGCAGCCTTGGGGCGTGGGGTTTCTCAATTGAATTGCATTAGCCTAGAATCTGAGTTGGGCGCAGGGTCTTATTTATAGACTAAGCGTGATCCAACTCCTCTTCCTCCCAACCAATCACAACCCTTTGTGAAATCAGATCTAAATCTGATTGGTGGGAATAGAGACCCCTGGATTCCTCCTTAGAGGGTGCCTAAGACCAGTCAAAGTTGGTTCTTAGAAGAACTCTAATTGGAATCCAAAAAGGAGATGGAGTCCTTGTCCAACAAGGACTCCTAGGCGCCTCCAACTTGGGCACACGCCTAGGGTGGCGTGCGCCCTTCTCCTTGCCAGGTTCTGGCAGGGGGACAGGCCCCCACCAGCTCTCCAATAGGTGCATGACATGTGGTCAAAAGTCAAAGTGTCAATGGTCAACGTTTGACCAGTCAAAGGTAGACTTTTGACCAAAGTCAAAGAACAAGAAATGGCAGGTGACCAAAAATGGCAGGTAATGTCTTACAAATAAGACAACCTTTTCTGACTTGGACAACCTCCAGTCAGACCATATGAAGGCCTCTGATTGAGCACAAACTCCTTTGGCTCAGTCAGGACAACTTATTTATGATAGCAAAAGAAGAACGTTAGGTTCAATCGAGTGCTAGCACGATTTCCTTGAACCTAATTGAATCTCATTCAGATCAATTGAACTAGATCAGTTCAATTGATGATCACCAGATTCAAACCCTTGTTTGTGTGACCCAGTTAGGTTCAGTTCTGTATGGTAATGGGATATGTCATGATCTCTATCATAGACATCATCGAAACTCCTTTCGATGGATCAGAACTCTTCTGATTCGAACAGCTAGAATGATCGATCATCTAAATCATTCTAATTGCTCCCAAAATCCACCAGTGACACCTAGCAGTATATGGTGGCAACCCATCAGAGCTGAATGCGAACCTCTTGGTGCAGCTACCTGTGTGATTAAGTTCTTCTATCTTGAGCCCCGATCAGATTAGGGTTAAGGTAAACTCGTCAAACCCTAGTCTCTGTCATATGATGTAATCATTCGATTCGAGTCCAATGTGAAAATCTAAATAGAAACTCTTTCTATTATTTCACTCTGCCATGGCCATGGGCTTCAGGACTTGATTCTCATGATCATCATAGGGCTGCTCCTCTACCACCGAGGTAGATAGATTCCATCTTGATGCAATCCAGTTCCTACAATGAACATGCTATAGCCAACATACACCTCAGGGTTCCATATGGCTAGGAGACCGAGTAATGGTGTAGTCAAACTATAACACCCTCAAGGTGAACTACCGATGCACCTCTCAGGTCAAAGAACCAGACACACTACTGCAGCATCGAGTCAGTCATTGACGAGAAGGTAGACTTCCTAATGACTACTCGAGGTGGTCACGCTCAGTGCCCTCGTTCTCTAACGAGTACCTGTACTCTCACTCCGGTGTCTCCACACCGTAGACTCAAGACTCATCTACTAAAGAGAAGCGATTGTACACCAACCTTCCGGATCAATCACCATCCTAGTGATGATCCTATGGTCGGGAGCTGTTTATGAGTTAATAATGATTATTCATGTCTTAAATTTTCAACTCTTGAAAATATGAATTATCATTATCATTAACTCAAAGGATGTATCACAGACACTAAATACACAGGTGTGATAGAAAATAACCCATTTCATTAATTATAGTCAAAATTACAATTTTGCCCCTAGAAGTGTATTACAAGTGTCAGCCAATTCTGGCTTCTAGGGCACATATATCTAACAGTAGGGTCTATATAAACCCTATCTACACCTAAAATTGAGAGCTTCTACTTTAGCCCATGCCATAAAGCTTTTCACCCTCCTTCTCCAAGCCACCCTCTAGTCCTCTCTCTTCTCTCCACACCAAAGAGGTTTTGGGCACGAGTTAGGTGCGTTCCAAGCAAGTAAAAGGCGATAGAAAAGGAAGAAGGTAGCACTGCAGCAAGAGATAATGGTTATTCTTCAAAAGAGTTTTTGAAGACCTTCAAGATCAGATCAAGATCTAAATTTTGGAGGATTGATTGAGAAGGAGAGGATCTCTAGATCCTGCCCAAGTGGATATCCGGTAGAGGCCAGGCGCTTGCATGGCTAGATCCAGAACCTTCCGCAAACATACAGGATCATCAACGGGTAATAGGATTACCCAAATCAAGGTAAATTAAATTTGATTTAATTTATCTTTATTTTATTTTATTTTATTAAAATAATAAGAATTAGATCTGAAAACATCTCAGATCTGATTAGGATCAAAGAGAAAATTTTTAAAATATATCTCTTGATCTGATCAGATCTGAACGAACCTGGATCCGGGAAAATCAGGATTTTTCCCTTCAACTGGTATCAGAGCCAAGGTTCTAAAATTATTTAGATCTAATTTTAAATTTATTTTAATTAAAAAATAATTTTTAGATGTCACATGAGATGTGATCAGATCTGAAAATCAGAAAAAATTAAAATTAAATGATTTGGATCTAAGATTAGAAGAATATGCATGACTAGTTCTAAGAATAGAATAGTTCTATAGAATAGTCTTGCATGTTTTTGAATTTAATTTGATTAAATCATATTTTAGATCTATTTATTTACTATTTTTTGATATTATAATTATTATAATAACATCTAAAAAATAGTAAATAAAAATTATTTAATTTTAAATATCATATGAGATATGATTGATGCATGTCTAGACTAGTTGTAGAATAGTTCTACATAATTATCTAGATTAGAATTTATTTTGATTAGATCAATTTAAATCTAATTTTTTAGATTATTATGAGATAATTTAGATCTGAAAAATGCATGCATGATTCGATACATGAGATGTATGCAAAATATGCCATGATTAGATCTAATTTGTATATGAGATATATGATATAGATCTAAAACTAGTTTTGTAGTATTGACATGTTCCTGATTAAGGCATTCCTCTTGGCCGTCCGGTCATAAGAATGAAGAAGGGTTTAAAGGCCCTCTCCTTCCCATTCGATGGGGTGTTCTTATGATGTGTAGGGGTGCTGCGTGTTCGTCCTTAATCAGAAATCCCAAAACTTACTTTCTGCAAAACCCTAGATCCTGAAACCCTAGGATTTATTGTGCATATTTTGTTTATGAACCCTACTTAATTAAGAATTAAGATTTATGGAATATTAATTAGGTCTAAAATTGAGAATTTTAGATCTAAGACATATTCATAATACTGGGTTCGGGCTTGGGTAGCTCAATTAGGTCTAAGCGGTTGATCAAACCGAATCAAGAGTTGGTTAGATGGGATCAACAATGCTTAAATTGACCAGCCTAATAGGATTAAGTCTGGGTCAAGATCGAGTCACGATCAAGCAAGACCTAATTAGGCTCAGAGGTTAGAGTCTGGATTGTAGGCTAACCCAATTGGTTCTGGCTCAACAATTTGGTGTCTAAGGTAAGTTTGGCACATACGACCGACTGATTTTTAATTGGAAGCTACTCGACCTGAATGCATTCTTGTACGAGTTAATGGCATATTCCCTTCCACCGGTCTCACTTACCTGGCCATATCTGTTGACACAGTTCTGATCTGAGGTGGTCAATAATCCGAGCTAACCCATGCCACTAGGTTAGTCATAATTGTTATGACTATGACAAGTCTAGTTTAATGAGACCTGAATCAATTCTCCCTAAGAAAAGATTAAGTCTGAGGTCTTCCACCATTGTAGATGTGCGGGCCCTTTCCCGGGGTTGATTGTTCTCGGCTGGATACAGTGGCTCAGTTGCACCGAAAAGATGCAACCATGTCTATTAGGCATTGGATGCTATGGGCTGGAGGATGAGTTGGGCTCAATATTTCGGATACGGTGAGAGACTCAATTAGGAATCCCAGTCTATGCAAATGGTGGGTCTGACTTAACTAAGGAGTGGATCAATATTTTGGATACGGTGAGATTCATGAATTAGAGACCAAGTTTGGGTGCACCATGATTAGAGAATCATTGAACAAGAGTTGTTCACTCATTGGCTAACCCATCACCAATAACTGTTAGGTGAGGTGATGAGTCAGTTGGTGAGACCGCACCACCCACTAGAAATCATTAATCATGGAGATTTTTGCATCTCTACAGAGGGAGTGTAGGGATCCGAGAAAATAGTGGGAGCTAATTTGTTTAAAAATAAAATTTCTAAATAAATTGGTCAAGTCATAATTACAGTATCTAACTAGAATCTTTGACTCTCTACAGAAAAATGTCTGCGTCCAACCCATTAGGCACGTATCCTGGACACACATAGACTGACTGGACCCAATTATAAAGATTGGCTCAGGAACTACAAAATTATTTTGGGTTTCGAGAAGTTAACCCATGTATTGGACCAGGACCCTCCCACCTTACCAGCCCGTCCATCCACTTGAACAGAGAGCATCTCTGGAAAAATGGATAGACGAAGATAATAAGGCCAGATATTACATGTTGGGCTCGATGTCTGATGAGCTCCAGCGCCAACATGAAGATATCGGGACTGCTCGCCAAATGTTGGCTCACCTGCAGGAGATGTTTGGTGAACAGAGTCGCGCAGCCAAATATCAAGTCACGAAATGACTTTTTAAGGCTAAGATGCGTGATGGGCAGTCAGTCCAAGATCACTGTCTGATGAATGATCAAGGACATGGAAGAGCTTGAGAAGCTCGGTGTGAAGTTAGACTTGGATCTGCAGAATGATATTATTCTGCAATCCTTGACTGATGCATATGGGCAATTCATCATGAATTACCATGTGCATAAACTTCAGAATTCCTTGGCCGAGTTAATGAATATGCTGGTTACCGCTGAGCTTTCTATGAAAGGTTCTAAAGGCTCAGTTCTTGCTATGGAATGGACTTCTTCCAAAAGAAAGTCTTATGGAAAGAAAAAGAAGTCTGTGAAAAAGCAAAAGGTGGAAGGATCAAAAGAAGAAGAAGGCAGAGCCGAAGAAGAAAGGCCGATGTCAAAGGAAAGTATTTTCCATTGCAACAGCGACGGCCATTGGAAGCGGAACTGCCCTACTTACCTGGCCACCCTGAAGAACAAGAAGGAAGGTCCTTCTGGAGGTATGCTCGTTATTGAGTCTAACCTTACGGTTTCTTCTGCATCCAGTTGGGTGCTTGACTCTGGTTCTAGTGCTCATCTGTGCACTTCCATGCAGGGTCTTGAGGATAGCAGGAGGCTGAGGGATGGAGACATGATCCTACGCATCGGTAATGGAGCAAGAGTTGCTGCAGTAGCCGTGGGAACATACCCTCTTCGATTACCATCTGGTTTAGACTTAGTTTTGAAAGACTGTTATTATGTGCCTGCAGCTAGCAGGAATTTGATTTCTGTTTCATGCTTAGCACAAGAAGGCTATGTGATTACCTTCTTTAAGGACCATTGTAACATTCTTTATGAAAGAAATAAAATTGCAAATGGTTTTCCTTATTAATGGTCTTTATCAGCTACATATTGATGTACCTATTCTTCTAACTATCGAGCAAAACGTGAATGCCAAACGACCTAGGGATAGTCCAAACGATAGATATCTATGGCACCTGAGATTAGGTCATATAGCAGAAGATAGGATCAACAAATTGGAGAAAAATGGGCTATTGAGTCCATTGACTTTCGAGTCATATCCAACTTGTGAATCTTGTCTTCAAGGCAAAATGACTAAACTCCCTTTTGTTGGACATGGGGAGAGGGCCACAGATCTCCTTGCCCTAGTACATACTGATGTGTGCGGCCCATTTGATGTGCCGGCTAGAGGCAATTTTGTCTACTTCATTACCTTTATCCGATGATCTGTCTAGGTATGGGTATGTGTATCTTATGAGACACAAGTCTGAAGCTTTTGAAAAGTTCAAAGAATTCAGACATGAAGTAGAAAAACAAACTGAAAAACCCATTAAGGTTCTTCGATCAGATCGAGGAGGTGAATACCTTAGCCAAGAATTCCTAGACTATCTCAAGAAAAATGGCATAGTCTCTCAATGGACTCCACCAGGAACACCTCAACTCAACGGGGTTTCAGAATGGAGAAATCGGACTCTATTGGATATGGTTCGATCCATGATGAGCTTCACAGACCTCCCTGATTTTCTTTGGGGACACTCATTATTAACTTCAATTTATCTACTGAATAGGGTTCCCTCTAAAACCGTTCCTACCACACCGTATGAGATATGGCACGGTAAGAAACCAAGTCTGAGTCATCTCAGAATTTGGGGTTGTCCGGCTCATGTCAAAAGACAACAAGCGGACAAGTTAGAGTTTAGGTCCTTTAGAGCTCGATTCATAGGATATCCTAAAGAGTCATTAGGATACTATTTCTACATTCCAGAAGACCACAATGTGATTGTGAGTCGACATGCCATCTTTCTTGAAAAATAGTTTATTCAAGATAGCGGCATTGGAAAGCAGATTAAGCTTGATGAGAAAGTCTCACAAGTACAACGAGCTAAGGACCAATTGGAACCAAATCAGGTTGAGCCAATAAGAACACTACCTCCTCCACCTCGTAGATCGAAAAGAGTTTTCCATCCCCCTGAAAGATACTTAGGTATTATTTCAGAGGAAGTAGAGAAAATGTTCCTCGTAGGTAATGGTGCTCATGGTGATGATCCCAAAACCTACAACGAGGCGATATCAGATATCGACTCCGAGAAATGGCTAGAGGCAATGCAGTCAGAAATTGACTCGATGCACTCAAACCAAGTCTGGACCTTGGTAGATCCACCAGAAGGTATAGTACCTATTGGGTGTAAATGGATCTTCAAGAGAAAGATTGGTGCAGATGGGAATGTGGAGACATTCAAGGCTAGACTAGTGGCAAAAGGTTATAGTCAACGCGAAGGCATTGACTATCAGGATACCTTTTCCCCAGTGGCTATGCTAAAATCCATCCGCACATTGCTTGCCGTTGCAGCCTATTTCGATTATGAAATATGGCAAATGGATGTGAAAATGGCATTCTTAAATGGATATCTTGAGGAAGATATCTATATGGAACAGCCACTAGGTTTCACATCCAGTGATACTGATCACAAGGTTTGCAAGCTGCAAAGGTCCATATATGGACTTAAGCAAGCATCTCGGAGCTGGAACACTCATTTCAATGATGTGATCAAAAAGTTTGGTTTCATCAAAAATGAAGAGGAACCATGTGTTTTCAAAAAGGTCAGTGGGAGCGCTGTTGTCTTCCTCGTATTGTACGTGGATGACATCCTCCTTATTGGGAATGATATTCCCATGTTGACATAGTCAAAATTATGGTTGTCCAAGGAATTCTCCATGAAAGACCTAGGTGAAGCATCCTTTATTCTAGGAATTAAGGTCTATAGGGATAGACCGAATAGAAATTAAGATGCTAGGACTTTCACAGAAGATGTACATAGAGAAAGTACTAAAGAGGTTTAGTATGGAAAACTCTAAGAGGGGATTAATATCCCTTCAGACATGGTATTCATCTTTCCAAGAAGATGTGCCCTAGCACACCTGAGGAAATAGAACGCATGAGCAAGATCCCTTATGCTTCTGCAATAGGGAGCCTCATGTATGCCATGCTATGTACACGACCTGATATAGCCCATGCTGTGAGTGTCACAAGCAGATATCAGTCAAATCCAGGTGAAGAACACTGGACTTCTGTGAAATGTATCCTTAAGTACTTGAAGAAGAACTAAGGATATGATGTTGGTCTTTGGTAATGGAGAACTCCAAGTCCAGGGATACACAGACTCGGATTTCATGTCGATATAGATGATTAGAAAGTCGACATCTGGGAGTCTGTTTGTGCATGCAATGGTGGTGCTGTCAGTTGGAAGAGTTCCAAGCAATAGTGATAGCAGATTCCACCATGGAAGCAGAATATATCGCTACATCAGAAGCTGCGAAGGAAGCATTCTGGTATAAGAAGTTTGCTGCAGAAATCAAAGTAATGCCATCAGATGCCATTCCTCTATACCATGACAACAATGGCGCCATAGCCCTTGCTAAAGGAGCCGAGGTCTCATCAAAAATCCAAGCACATTGGCGGCGATACCACCTCATCCGCGATTACCTTGAGAAAGGTTATGTCGAGGTTAAGAGAGTCGAACTTCCGCATATAATGTGGCAGACCCACTTATAAAGCCGTTGGGGCAGCTAAGATTGAAGCCCACCTTGAGAAGATGGGACTTAGACTTGTAGCCAATTGGCTTTAGGATCAAGTGGGAGATTGTTAGATATATGTGCCCTAGAAGCCAGAATTGGCTGACACTTGTAATACACTTCTAGGGGCAAAATTATAATTTTGACTATAAATAATAAAATAGGGTTATTTTCTATCATATATGTGTATTTGAAAGTGTCTATGATACATCCCTTTGAGTTAATGGTAATGATAATTCATATTTTCAAGAGTTGAAAATTTAAGACATGAATAATCATTATTAACTCATAAATGCTCCCGACCATAGGATCATCACGAGGATGGTGATTGATCCAAAAAGGTTGGTGTACAATCGCTTCTCTTTAGTATTGATGAGTCTTGAGTCTATGGTGTAGGAGACATCGGAGCGAGAGTACAGGTACTCGTTAGAGAACGAGGGCACTGAGCGTGACCACCTCGAGTAGTCATTAGGGAAGTCTACCTTCTCGTCAATGACTGACTCGATGCTGCAGTAGTGTGTCTGGTTCTTTGACCTGAGGTGCATCGGCAGTTCACCTTGAGGGTGTTATAGTTTGACTACACCATTACTCGATCTCCTAGCCATATGGAATCCCTGATGGTGTATGTTGGCTATAGCATGTTCATTGTAGGAACTAGGATTGCATCAAGATGGGAATCTATCTACCTCGGTAGGTAGAGGAGCAGCCCTATGATGACCATGAGAATCAAGTCCATAAGCCCATGGCCATGGCAGAGTGAAATAATAGAAAGAGTTTCTATTTAGGGATTTTCACATTGGACTTGAATCGAATGATTACATTCATATGACAGAAACTAGGGTTTGACGAGATTCACCTTAACCCTAATCTGATCGGGGCTCAAGATAGAGAGAACTTAATCACACAGGTAGCTGCACCGAAGAGGTTCGCATTCAGCTCTGATGGGTTGCCACCATATACTGCTAGGTGTCACTGGTGGATTTTGAGGAGCAATTAGAATGATTTAGATGATCGATCATATTAGTTGTATGAATCAGAAAAGTTCTGATCTATCAAAAGTTGTTTCGATGATATCGATGATAAAGATCATTACATATCCCATTACCATACAGAATTGAATCTAACTGGGTCACACAAATAAAGATTTGGATCTGGATATCATCAATTGAATTAACCCAATTCAATTAATTTGAATAAGATTCAATTAAGTTCAAGAAAATCATGCTAGCACATGATTAAGCCTAATGTTCTCCTTTAACAATCATTAAAACTTATCTTGATTGAGCCAAATATGTTTGGGCTCACTCAGGAACCTTTATTTGGTCTGACTAGAGCTTGTCCAGGTCAAAAAAGGGTTGTCTTAACTTATGAGATAAATTTGAGACAACACCTACCATTTTTCGTCACCTACTAAATCTTATATTTGGACTTTGGTCAAATATTGACCTTTGACACTTAGACATCTGCCCATGTGTCATGCACCAATAGGAGAGAACCTCAGCCCTTGTCCCCTTGCTAAAAAGCAGACAGACAAGGGGTGCATGCCTAGGGAGGCATGCGCCCTATGTGGATAAGGTTTGGAGTTCGATATAGATGGGACTCCAATTGCTTCAGGGAATCAACCTAGATGGCACCAAGAAGACTTGTTTGACCCAGTCTTGGAGCCATCTAAGAAGAGTTTTGAGGGACTCTAATCTGATTAGATCAGATAATGTCATCCCACTAGTCAGATTTAGATCTGATTGCATAAAGGGCCATGATTGGTCGGGATGATGTGGCACTGCATGGCGTAGTAGGGTCTATATAAATCCTGTCTGCGCTTAAAATTGAGAGCTTCTGCTTTAGCCCATGCCACAAAGCTTTTCTCCCTCCTTCTCCATGCCACCCTCTAGTCCTCTCTCTCCTCCCCACGCTCAAGAGGTTTTGGGTATGAGTTAGGTGCGATCCAAGCAAGCAAAAGGCGACAAAAAAGGAAGAAGGCAGCACTGCAACAAGAGACAATGGTTATTCTTTAAAAGAGTTTTTGAAGACCTTCAAGATCAGATCTAAATTTAATTTTTGGAGGATTGATTGAGAAAGAGAAGATCTCTAGATCCTATCTAAGTGGATACTGGTAGAGGCTAGGCGCTTGCATGGCAACGTCCAGAATCTCAGGCAAATATCAAGATCATCATAGGATAATTAGATTACCCAAAATAAAGGTATAATTAAATTAGATTTAATTTAATTTTTATTTTATTTTATTTTATCAAATCAATAAGATTAGATTTGAAGAGTCTTAGATCTGATTAAGATCTTAGAGAAAAATTTTTGAAATATTTCTCTTGATCCAATCAGATCTGAACGAACCTAATTCGAAAAATAAGACTTTTTCCTTAACAAACTTCATGGCCTCAAGCTATTTCTCATAATTAGGTCTCTGCATAGCATCCATATAGGTGATCGGATCCTCATCATTCTCATCAAGTTTGATGGGATCACCATTTTAGACCAAAAAATCATAATATCTATCTGGATGATGTGGTCCTCTACCAGATTGCCTTAATGGTGTGGTATACTGGGCTCTGGATCTAATCTAATCAAATCTGACTCAGGTTTAGCTATAGGTATTGATTTTTCTACCTATTGAACTTCATCAAGTTCAACCTTAGAGGCAACAATTCCTTCACCAAAAAACTTCTTTTCTAAAAGAACTGCCTTAAGGCTGACGAACACCTTTTGTTCTTCAGCATGGTAGAAATAGTAATCCTTACTTTCTTTGGGATACCCTATAAACACAGACTTATCAAATCGGGGTCCAATCTTATCTGTATGCAAACGTTTGACATCGACCGAACAACCCCAAACCTGAAGGTGAGAGAATGTAGCCCTGCACCCAGTCCATATCTCATCTGGAGTCTTTACGATAGATTTACTCGGTACATTATTCAATATATAACATGCAGTCTCAAGAGCATAACCCCAAAATGAAACAGACAGACTAGCAAACCCCATCATGAATCGAACCATGTCCAACAAGATTCGATTTTTTCTTTTTAATACACCATTATGCTGTGGTGTGCTAGGAGGAGTCCACTAAGAGAATTTCATTCTCTCCTAGATATGTCAAGAACTCACTAGATAGATATTCACCTCCTCGATCCAATCGAAGAGTTTTAATATTCTTTTCAGTTTATTTTTCTACTTCACTTTGAAATCCTCTCAATATTTCAAATGAATCCAACTTATATTTCATCAGATAAATATATCCATACCTAGATAGATCATCTGTGAAAGTGATGAAATAGAAATATCCATCTCTAGCACTAGTGCTCATGGGTCCACATACATCAGTATGTACTAGACCTAAGAGCTCAGTAGCTCTCTCACCATTTTCAGTAAAAGGTGACTTGGTCATTTTTCCAAGAAGATAGGACTCATAGATTGGAAGTGATTCAAAATCACCAACTTCGAGGATTTTCTCTTAGGTCAATCTATTTATCCTGTTCTTGTTAATGTGACCTAGTCTATAGTACCATAGGTAGATATCAAAGACATTATCTAATCTAGGATATTTTCTAGAAGTGTATATTATACTCACAAACTGTGATAAAATATAAATATCATTTTTTTTATTGTCTTGTATTATTATAAATTACTCATAATAATATCACAATAATCTTCCTTTATAGACAAACGATAACCATCTTTGGCTAAAAGGCTAACAGAGATTATATTCATCAGAAAGGAAGGACAATAATGACTATCATTTAAAGAAATGATATTAGTATTGAGAATAAGTTGAACTATTTTCATAGCTAGAACTGGATCAAACCTTCCATCTCCAACATTCAGGAATCGCTTATTATTCTTAAATCTTCTACTAATTTGAAGTCCTTGCAATATATTGCAAATATGGACTGGACTTCTGGTAATCAATACCCAAGTAAAAGTATCACAAACAAAAAAATTATAAGATGTTATCATATAACATCCTTGATCAGCAACTACTTGCTTATCTCTCTTATTCATCTTGTTGTAGTCATGGGAATCATGACACTAAGGACAATTCTTCTTTCAATGCTCCTACTTCCTACAATGGAAACAATCTGCCTGATCTAGGTTATTCTTGGATATTATGTTTAAATTGGGCATAGAGGCTCCAGCATGAACCACTTGGTGCTACTGAACAACAATAAACTTTTGATAGTTATTATCGAAGTTGGGTCCCATAAGTTAATTACTATTTAATAGTGAATGAAGCAACTATGATTTGGATTTAATTACATAAAGGAGAACCAAAAGCCTAATTAGTAATTGATTCATTAAATCTAAAGATTTGGACTTTAATCAAAAGGTCTTCCACTATTTTATTCGAACTGGTAGCCTCTACCTCCATTTTGAGGAATTACTCTAATTCCTTTATGGATACTAGAATCCACATAGACTACACACAAGCCTAATTATGGTTGGTCAACCCATGTACATCTAAGGATAGGTTCATAACCAATTATTTCTCTAAATAATTTTTAGTAATTTAATTTTGCCCTAGGTATCTTTTCAGTAGGCTAGGGCCTCCACTGAAAGTTCTGGTTAGGTCCAACCATTAACATGATCATACTTGGTCCATCTAACTAATGAATGATTAATCCCAACTATGATTGGTCAACCTAACCATCATTTAGAGAGATGCATCTAAGAAATCATATTATGAATGATAATTCCATTAGCAGATAAGCACCAGGCCTATGGGCCTCTAATGATTAACCAACTAATGGATCCATTATCATCCACTTAATGAGAGGCTATAATCTAGTTATCACCATAACTATTTCATTTTATGAATCTAATAATTTTAAAGAATTTAATTGATTTGATTTTGAGGAAGAGGATTAGATGAACCAGCTTATCATGATTCTCCCACTGACTTCACCAAGTTAGCTTAAGGGAGACCATTAATAGGTTGGTTAAGGAGCACCTAAATCAGTCATGCTGATTTACCTAGCTGACATGGGTTAGCTCGAATAATCAAGTGATCCAATCAAAACATAATTTCATCAAGAGGCCAGGCAAGTTTGATCAGTGGGAGGATCTGCCAAAGCTTGCCTTAGACACCATTAGAAATAGTCAGGTAAGCAGGTTACCAATTAAAGACCACCGATCTAGTTTATCTTAGACACCAACTGGTTTAATTAGTTTCAATTAGATCAACCTACCAGTTTGTGCTACATCTCATAGCTAAGAATCAAGTCCATCTTGGGTCTCGTTAAAGACATGGACTTGACCAACTACAACTATTGTAATTGATCTAGAGAATCCTTAACTTAATCTAAGACAACAATTGATTAGATTTAGTCAATTCTCTAATTAAGTTTGTTGGAGATAAACCCCGCTCCTATCGAAGTCCAGCCTAATGCTTAGTCCAATACTAGTAATCATGGAAGAGCTTCGATCCAAAATTCTCCTCTAGTGATCGGACCCCAGTCGAACACCTCCAGTAGTCAAACCTTAGCCGAACTCCTTTAGCCAGTCGAACTCCTCCAACGACCAAATCTTAGCCGAACTCTTTCAGCCAGCCGAACTCCTCCAACGGTCAAATCTTAGCCGAACTCTTTCAGCCGATCGAACTTCTCAGCGATCGAACCCCTACCGAACTCCTTCCAAATTTTTTCTTCAGTCAAATTTCTCTGGGAGCCGAACTCCCTCCAAATGTCTCCTTCAATCAAAATTCTCTAGGAGCCGAACTTCCACCAAACTTCTACTTTAGTTGGATTCCTCCAGCAGCCAAACTCCCTTCAAACATCTCCTTTAGATGCAAGCCAATAGGAGCCAAACTTCCTCTGGACTTCTTCTTTAATCGAATTCCTCCAGGAGCCGAACTTCCTCCAAACTTCTCCTTTAATTAATTCCTCTAGAATTACTCCAGTCGAATTTCTTCAGAGCCGAACTTTCTTTGAACTTCTCCTTCAATTGGATTTCTCCTTCTCCCTTTGGAGACCTCTCCTTCAGTCGGATGGATTCCTTCAGGAGCCAAACTTCCTTCGAACTTCTCCTTCAGATGGATTCCTCTAGGAGCCGAACTCCTTCCAGAACTTCTCCTTCAGTTGGAATTCCTTCCAAAAATCCGAAACTCCTTCCAAACTTTTTCTTCAGCAGAACTTCTCCATCAGTCGAACTCCTTCAGCTGAACTTCTCCATCCAGTCGGAACTTCTTCTGGACTTCTCCATCAGTCGAAACTCCATCCAGATTCCTCCAATAGATTACTTTCCAGATTTCAAGTAGCATTCCTTTCAGATGATCATCTCTAGCCGTATTCCCTCTTAGGAGTTCAAACTCCTTTGGAATTGAACATACGTCAAAGCTCTTCATCCCTCCATGTGGTCTCGAGCAGGCTCAGTACCTAACGGATGGCTATAACCTGTCACTATCAATCTGCTGCAGGTGGCACCCCACTCATGCGGTTCTTGAGCAGCCAACTAGCGGATGGCTATGGCTGTCACTATCAATCTGCTACAGGTGGCAATGCCTCTCTCACGCAGCCCTGAGCGGCCAGCTACTGGATGGTTACGACCGTCACTATCAGTCTACTCCGAGCTCCATCTATAAAAGGGATCCTCCATATATATTTTCTCTAAGCACTCTTCTCCTTCTCCAAAAACTCTGCTGAACTCTTTCTTGAGCACTTCCATTTCTATTGGCTAGAAGAGCTGACTTGATCGTCGGAGGATCCTGCCGGAGCCACCACCATCGACTCCGAGCGGGACTTTATTTTGCAGGTCACCGAGTGGCGACCTCTTCTTTCTCAACTCTAGCTCGAATTCGGCATCGATCAGATTCTGCACCAACAGGAATTGATGCTAGAGGAAAGGGCCTCTACTGTTTCTGAGGTATTGTTATTCTTAAAGGAGTGCTCAGTCGATCCTATTGGATCTTCTTCTTCAAGGTTCCATCTCCATCCTCTTTCCCTCAATCCTGAAGAAATGCCTCCAAAGAGAGTGACTATCCAGAAGATCTACCGCTTCCTACCATCAGATCTGGGCTAGATCCGTCTATCCCTGCTCCATCGTCGATGCTTCAACCTCCTCCAGCGATGGCCATGGTAGATCCAGGAGTAGTTTAACCTGCTGATGTAGTAGGTTCAAGGCCTCACCGAGATGGTGCAGGCCATGCAGTAGCCTCCGATGGTGATTTCCATCCAGGAAAACCCATCCATCAGGAATGTCAGGAATCCAGGCCCTAAGGAGGAAGCACTTTGGACTAGCATACCCGTCGTCCCTAGGAAGGAGAAACATAGAGTAGAGCAGAGGATTCTTGCTTGAGATCGTGATTCTTCTTCAGGAAGGAAATCTTCTCCATGTACAGCTGGAAAGCCTTTCAAGATCTACGATCGAGATGACATCCTTGATCAGAAACTTATGGGAGATGGATCGATGGATTGAGGGAACTCCATCCACATCATCCTTGGCTCACCATGACGACGTCTGCATCGAATCCTCCCTTTTCTTCTTTCCAAATTATGCAAGAGTCCATTCTGCATCGAACTTCAAGCTTTCCCCTGGTTTGAAAGCTACGATGGAACCTCTGATCCGGTCGATCATCTAAAAGGCCTTTCCAGACCATGATGCTGCTCCATGGCGCATCAGACGCTATATTATAGTCCGAGCTTTTTCATCTATCCTTAAAGGGAAGTAGCAAGAAACTGATACTCGGCATTGAAGTTAGGTACGATCTTCTTCTTTGATCAGATGAGCCATCAATTTGCAGCTCACTTCATCAGCAGTCAACATCTGTGCTAAGGTTCAAATTTCCTGATGAACATCAAGCAGAAGGAGGGGAAATCCATTTGAACTTATGTCACCTGATTTAATGCTACTGCATTGGAGGTCCGAAACTTGAACCAATCAGTTGCGATGGCCACACTCAAGGGCGGCCTTCAGAAGAATGATTTATTATTCTTTCTGAAGAAGAAGTATCCTAGGGACTTTGCCAATCTCCTAACTCATGCTGAGGGATATGCCCAAGTAGAAGAAGCCTTCAAGTTGATGGATGAGAAAGCCACAGAAGAGTGGCATAGACCCACCGCTAATGGATGGTCGAATGAAGTTTGGCCGCACTCACGGACTCCCCCCGAATTTTCTGCAAGCGAGCCCGAAACTCCTACTTTGAGCTCGTCGTCAAAGAAGCCTCTACGATGGAAGGGCGCATGAAGAAGTTTTTTCCATCAAGAAGGTTTCACAACTACGCCTCTCCTCAATGCTCCACAGATGTTAGTCTGAAGTCTGAAGATCAAGCCAAGAACGCTAACAGCAGCTAGAACCACCAATGAGGGAGGAACAACGAAGGAAGATCGGCCGCCTCCCGATATCATCAATACTATCTCTAGGAGGGGCTTAGTACTTCGACGAGCCACCATCATCTCAGCCTTTAGAGTCCAGAGGAAAGCTTGCCCCAAATTGGTAAAGGCCCATATGAAGTAGAGGAGGTCGTCTAGGTCCGAAACTTATTGTCCTGAAGGAGCTCAGGAGGAACAACGCTTCCCACGATCTTGAAAACTCAGAGAATCTAAGAATGTACTGTTGGTAATTTTTCTTCAATAAAACTCTTTCCATTTCAATATTATTATTTTTTGATGCAAAAACTATGTAATGATAGGAAAGAAGCAATCAATAGTGGCCATGTTAGGAACAGGAGGAGAACCTCATCCTAACATGAGCAAGTCGAAGGCCTCGTTCATTTTAGACAAGATGAGGGGAGAGGCCTGACAACGGCCCTTATGTGCCCCTACAGTCCATTAAGGAATAGGAGGAGAACCTCATCCTAACATAAGCAAAGTCAAAGGCCTCGTTCCTTTTAGATGAGATGAGGGGAGAGGCCCTGACAATGGCCCTTATATGCCCCTACAGCTCGTTAGGAATAGGAGAAGAATCTCATCCTAATGTGAGTAAAGTCGAAGGCCTCATTCATTTTAGATGAGGTGAGAGAATGGATCCTTCAACCTCAACCTCGGTTGGAGATAAAATCTCCCCCGAGCTTTAACGTCAACTTCAATAGGAGATAAGATCTCCTTCAATCTCGGCTGGAGATAAGATCTCCCCCGAGATTCAACGTCAACTTCAATAGGAGATAAGATCTCCTTCAACCTCGACTAGAGATAAGAGCTTCTCTGAGCTTCAACATCAATAGGAGATAAGATCTTCTTCAACCTCAGCAGGAGATAAGATCTTCTCCAATCTTCAATGTTAACTTCAATAGGAGATAAGATCTCCTTCAACCTCGACTGGAGATAAGATCTCTTCCGAACTTCAATGTCAACAGAAGATAAGATCTCCTTCAACCTCGACTGGAGATAAGATCTTACCAAGCTTCAACGTCAACTTCAACAGAAGATAAGATCTCTTTCAACCTTGGCTGGAGATAAGATCTGCCTCAAGATTCAACATCAACGGGAGATAAGATCTCCTTCAACCTCGATTGAAGATAAAATCTCCCTGAGCTTCAACATCAACTTCAATAGGAGATAAGATCTTCTTCAAATTCAACCTCGGCTGGAGATAAGATCTTCCCGAGCTTCAACATCGACGTCAATAGGAGATAAGATCTCTCTCAACCTCGGTTGGAGATAAGATTTTCTTTGAGCCTCAATGTCAACTTTAATAGGAGATAAGATCTCCTTCAACTTCAATCTCGACTGGAGATAAGATCTCCCCCAAGCTTCAACATCAACTTCAATAGGAGATAAGATCTCCTTCAACCTCAATCTCGTTGGAGATAAGATCTCCCACTAGCTTCAATGTCGACTTCAACAGGAAATAAGATCTCTTCAAACCTCGACTGGAGATAAGATCTCCTTCAAGCTCAACCCTTCAACAGGAGATAAGATCTCCTTCAACCTCGGCTGGAGATAGATCTCCTTCAACCTCGGCTGGAGATAAGATCTCCACCGAGCTCCAACCCTTCAATAGAAGATAAGATCTCTCCCGAGGTCCGAGCTTCAACTTCAACCTCGACTGGAGGTGAGATCTCTCTAGAGCTTCAACGTCAACTTCAACAGGAGATAAGATCTTTTCAACCTCGACTGGAGATAAGATCTCCCCCGAGCTTCAACGCCAACCTCAATAGGAGATAAGATCTTCTTCAATCTCTGCTGGAGATAAGATCTCCCCCGAGCTTCAACTTCAACCTCAACTGGAGATAAGATCTTTCCCGAGCTTCAACTTCAACATCAACAGGAGATAAGATCTCCTTCAACGTCGGTTGGAGATAAGATCTCCCCTGAGCCCCAATCCTTCAACAGGAGATGAGATCTCCTTCAACCTCGATCAGAGATATAATCTCCTTCAGCCTCGACTAGAGATAAGGTCTCCCCCAAGCTTCAACCTGAATGGGTGCAGAGCTCAGAAGAGAACTTCGATAGTTATCCTTTTTGTACTCTCTTTCTTCGAATTTTGACCTCGAGTGTAGGGGGACTATTATTAGGGATAAACCCCACTCCCGTTGAAGTCTAGCATGATGCTTAGCTTAATGCAACTAGTAATCATGGAAGAGTTTCGATCCAAAATTCTCCACCAGTGGTCGGACCCCAGTCGAACTTCTCCAGCGGCCAAACCTTAGCCGAATTCCTTCAACCAGTCGAACTCCCTCAGTGGCCAAACCTTAGCTGAACTCCTTCAGTTGGCCGAACTCCTCTAGTGGCCAAACCTTAGCCAAACTCCCTCAGCCAGTTGAACTCCTCCAGCGGCCAAATCTTAGCCGAACTCCTTCAGCCGACCGAACTTCTCAACGGTCGAACCCCTATCGAACTCCTCCATCGGTCAAACTCCTTTTGGATTTTTCCTTCAGTCAAATTTCTTCGAAAGCTGAACTCCCTCTAGATGTCTTCTTCAATCAGACTCCTCCAAGAATCAAACTCCCTCCAGACTTTTACTGCAGTCGGATTCCTCCAGGAGCCGAACTTCCTCTAGACTTCTCCTTCAGATGGAAGACTACAGGAGCCAAACTTCCTCTAGATTTCTTCTTCAATTAGATTCCTCTAAGAGCCCAACTCCCTCCAAACTTCTTCTTTAGTCAGATTTTTTTAGGAGCCAAACTTCTTTCGAACCTCTCCTTCAGATGAATTCCTTCGGGAGATGAACTCCTTCCGGACTTCTCCTTCAATCAGTTTCTTTTAGGAGTCAAACTCCTTTCGAACTTCTCCTTCAGCCGAACTTCTTTACCAGTCGAACTCCTTCAACCAAACTTCTCCATTAGTCAAACTTCTTCTGGATTTCTTCATCAGTCGAACTCCATTTGGATTTCTTCAATGGATTATGTCCAAATTTCAAGTAGCATTCCTCCGGATGATCCCCTCTAGCCGTATTCCCTCTAGAAGTCCAAACTTCTCTAGAATTGACATACGTCAAAGCTCTTCATCCCTCCACGTGGCCTCGAGTGGCTCAGTATTGGATGGCTATGGCTGTCACTATCAGTCTACTGTAGACGGCATCTTACTCACACGGCCCTGAGTGGTCAGCTATCGGATGGCTATGACTGTCACTATCAGTCTACTGCAGGCGATGCCCCACTCATGCGGTTCTGAGAGGCCAACTACTAAATAGCTATAACTGTCACTATCAATCTACTATAGACAATGCCCCACTCATGTAGTCCTAAGCAGCCAGCTACCGGATGGCTATGACTGTCACTATCAGTTTGCTGCAGGCGGTGCTCCACTCATGCAGCCAGCTATCGAACGACTATGATTGTCACTATCAATCTATTGTAGGCGGTGCCCCTCTCACATGGCTCTGAGTGGCCAGCTATCTGATAGCTACAGCTATCCGATAGCTACAGCTATCACTATCAGCTCCGAGCTCCATCTACAAAAAGGACCCTTCAGATACATTTTCTCTAAGCTCTCTTCTCCTTCTCAAAACTTTGCTAAATCCTTTCTTGAGCACTCCATTCTTGTTGATCAGAAGAGCTGACTTGATCATCGGAAGATCCTACCAGAGCCATCACCCCCGACTCCGGATGAAACTTTATTTTATAGATCACCGATGGCGACCTCTTCTTCCTCAACTCTAGCTCGATTCGACGTCGATCAGATTCTACACCAACAAAGTCCATTCTTTAATCTAACCCTAGGTCTAACCTAATTAATGGACCTAATCTCCACTATCCTATTTAACCTAATGTGTTTTGATTCGTATCTTAGGATCTTCAATTTATAATTCTAGATCCTAATCAAACAACTTTTTAATTCTTAATTAAGTTTTGGGCTAAGGGTTGGGGTTCGACTTTTCGAAAATAATTTTTATGTTTGTAAAATATTTTTATAACATGGTTCTATCAATCAAGTTGCATGTTTGATTCATAATCAAAATGCAAGTAACATAAACATGAATCTACTTTAGATCTAATCTAAATAGGTTTATGTAATTGAAATAGTTTCAACACCAATCAATCATAAATTAATTTAGATCAAATCTAACATATTTATGATACTAAAATCTGACTAAAATACTTTTAATCAGATCATAAAATTTCTTAGATCTAATCTAAAATTTTATGATCAATATTTTAGATCGGCACGTACTAGTACAATCTTTTCGCTATAAGGGATAAACCTTACAGTAGGATAACCTTATAGCAGTCTGTGCAATCTAAAAACTTTATTTTTAGATATAAAATTATTTTAAATCCATTAAATTATAAATAAAATTAGATCAAATCTAATAAATTTATGATTTGGAATAGATCATCATGAACTAGGATAACCTTTTCACTGTAAGGGATAAACCTTACAGCAGAACAATCTTATAGCAGTTCGTGAGATCTAAATTTTTAATTTTAGATTTAATAATTAGATTATAAATTAGATCTAATTTGATAAATAATCTAAATATGCTCAAGAAAATCATGTAATAAGATCTAGGCTCTGATACCAATTGAAGAAATCAGATCTAAAGTTTCATGGATAGATCTTGAAATTTTTTCAAGATCATGCAGCAAAAGACTTAAATAAATTAAATATTTATTTAAATAAATATAAAAATATCCTAGATCTAATATTTATTATATGATCATGATATTATATTAGATCAAAAATTAAAAACACAAAGAAAAGATTAACATGTTGATCTCATCAATATGCTACAATACTACATCTAATGTAGCTATGGAATAACAGATTAGATCTGATACTTGAGCAAGTTAGATATTCTAACATGCTGATCTGGGCTTGAGGATGAAGTCACAAGCCACACACACGTCCGACTTCTAGGAGTCATCCATACGAGCCCACGAACATGATCTGAGATCCTGATGTAGGAAATCAACACAGCATGCTAGTACTGTGCTGATCTCTCTTCGACGGTCGATATGATGCTTTCTTCTTCGAAACTTGGACTCTCTAAAATATCAAATGAAAGAAGAAAGATTTTAGATCTGATACTCTCTTAAAGAAATCTCAAAAGGAGGAGGAGAAGATAAAATCAAAATAGCCTTTGAAGAAGACCCTCTTCTTCTTCTCTTTTCTCTCACTTAGACACCTAGTTTGGTGTCTTTGGAATCCCCATGCCCAAAGGTTCTCTCTCTCTAATTTCTACACACCTCAAAGCTCTCTTAATAGTCTATATTTCATAAAAAAATTATGCCAAAATTTATCCAAAATTTATAGAAAAAGAAGAGTCCTTATCTAGGTCAAAAACTAGACAAGGAAGGACTAGTTTTGGCAAGAGGTTGGGGTGCCTAACTCTTGGACGCCCCTCCTCTGATTATTTTGGTCAACCCAGCAAGAAAACATGCACAAAAATTCCTTCTTTCTCACATGGAATAAGGGAGAAGAAAATAGAAAAGGGGAGGCACATATAGATGGAGGTGTTTTGGATTATAAGGATTCTATCTCATAGAATCCTAGATCAAAAACAAACTTCTCCTTTTGACTTGGTCAACCACCAAATTACTATATGAGAAAGACAGGGAGAGAGGAGGCATGTCTGAAGATCAGGGGATTGAGAATTTCCATGAAAAATTCCTAAAAAATAGGCATGGGGGGCATGGAGGACTAAGGTGGCACATGGTGGAATCCTAGTCTCACTAGGATTCCATCTATGACTTGGTCAAACATGGTTTCTCAAACCAAAATAAATCAAAACCAAGTCAACCAAATTAAATTAGGTTCTAATCTAATTAAAGATTTAATTTAATTAGATTTAATTTTGATTTAATTTTTTAATCAAATTAGT
The DNA here is from genome assembly GCA_006176705.1 of Cocos nucifera. Lineage (NCBI taxonomy): Eukaryota > Viridiplantae > Streptophyta > Magnoliopsida > Arecales > Arecaceae > Cocos > Cocos nucifera. Next base: position 194,100 of record QRFJ01002212.1, on the reverse strand, counting down.
TAATGGGGTTGACCCAAGTCCTAGTTGAACTAGGACTAGTTTTTCCTAGCATTTGGCTTGTCCAATAAGCCAATTGGACTTGATCTAATAAGCCCAACCCAAATCTAATTAAGTTATATTTAATTAGACTTAATCTCAATCTTTTGGCTTAATCAAATTAAGCCAATTAGCAATCAAATTGCTAATCGATCATCCTATAATGCTTGCACTAGGTTAAATATCAATCATATTGATTGTTTAACCCTAGAACGATTCTTAATCATTGATCAACCATCCTATCAGATCATGAGCTCTAATGTATGTGACCTCATAGGTCCAAACCTAAGCCAGTTGCATAAGAATAGATTTCTATAGAAATCGAAGTAACAATCTAGCAATGGTACCTGACGGTCGGATAGGTCAAATGTGTAGAACAACATCCTTAGAACCCATGCAGATAAAGTTTCCATATAATTCATCCCCTTAACCAAAATTCTTGTGGGATACCTTAGAGTTCAATTGTCAACTTTGATCAGGTTGTCCACATTATATTTTAAAATATCAAATCCATATGATGGATTATCCTCACCAAGTTTTTGCTATATTGAAATACAGTGATACATTCTTCTCCAACTCTTGGAGTGGTCGATTCCATCTTGATCACACTCATACTTTACAAGTACTTATCTATGCCCAGAAGCCTTTCATTACTGAATTAGAAATTTAGTTAGTTCAGTATCAAAGCATAGTGAGTTGCTTGCAAGTCACTAAGGCGATCTCAGATCTAAGAGACACTTATACCTATATCCCATCAGAGATATTCTCAATAGTAGAATACTCTAGAGTTGGTTATATTCAATGACGATGTACCCATACATCTCACCTATATGTCATATCAGTATCTCCATACTTCTTGGTTAAGAGGACAACTAACCCATAAGGCATACAGCGACCTATGCTCGATGTACATTGTCATCCTAATTAATAGCTTGTCATTTGGTCGTGAATATATTTAAAGACTAATCGATAAATTCTCTCTTTATTGAAGCTAAATAGCCCTAAGAATTTCATCACAATAATGGAGTTCATTAGAAGATGAATTTTTTGGGATGAAAAAATATAAAAAATATATTTTATTAATGAATCAATTATAGATACAATGTAGCTCAACTGTCAATAGGCTGATGATTGACTTTGAAACATATTATCCAACAAAATGTTCACTAGGTTCATTGATATTTTGAATGATTTGAAAAGTCTTGGAAGAGATTAAGCTAACAGCGATGTTGTGCGAAAAATTCTTAGGTCTTTGCCAAAGAATTGGGAGCCAAAGGTGACTGCCATTCAAGAAGTGAATGACTTAAACACTCTAGCATTAGAGAAACTAATTGGGTCACTAATGACCCATGAGCTGAACATGAACCAAGGAAGAGAAGAGGAAGTAAAGAGAAAGAAGAGCATTACACTTAAAGTTGCTGCCATCCATATGGAAGAAAGTGATTCCGAAGAGAGTTCACAACATGATGAAAAGATGGCCATGATAGCAAGAAGATTCAAGAAATTAATGAGAAGAAGGAAGAGATTTGAACCTTAGAAAAATTTTAACAAGAGAGAAAATAGCAAAGAGAAAGAAAAAGAGAAAGAACAACTACCTATTTGCTATGAGTACAAAAGGCCCGGATACTTTCAGATGGATTGTCCAATGTTAAAGAAAAGCTCTAAGAAAATAAAGAAGAAAGCATACAAAGCCATATGGAGCAATGATGAGGACTCTTTTTTAAGTGAGGAAAAATATCAAAGAGAAGAAAAGGCAAACCTTTGTCTTATGGCATATAGTGATGATGAGGTAAATAATAATACTTCAATTTTAGATTTTACTTTTGAAGAATTATATGATGCTTTCAATGAGTTAGTTAATGACTTTAAAAAGCTATTACGTAAGAATAAGAAACTAAAGAAAGAAAATTAATCCTTAAGTAAAGATAAAGTTTAAATAGAAGAAAATGTGAAGAATTTATAAACTAATCTAGATAAATCAAATGAAAAGATTATATCTTTTCAAGATGAAGTGGTAAGATTAAGATCCATAGTAGATAGATATATGCTAATCTCTAAAAATCTACAAACAATAATTGAAATCAAAAGATGGTTATTGATAAAATCAGTATAGGGTATGATACATCAAGAAAGCAAAAGTCATTGAAAAATGTATATGCAAAATCTCAAAATTATAGTAGAAGAATTACATGTTACAAATGCAATAAAATTGGACATAAATTTATTAAATGCAAAACCTTTAATTCAAGCAAAACAAAAGTAAAGCATGTTTGGTTTCCAAAAGAAACTATTTGTGCTAACCCCAAAGGACCCAAGTTAGCTTGGGTACCAAAGTTTGCTTGATTACTTGTGTAGGTGTGCTTGGCATCCATAAGAGCTAAAAGAAGATGGTACCTAAAGAAAAAATACTATTTTTAGCCATAGGATTGTGTAGATCTGATCAGATCTGAGGAAGATTTTTTTAAAAATTTATAAATAATCCATTCAAATCTAAGAGTTCTCAGATCTAATCATGGTAATCTGATATTTAAAATTAAAAATTAAAATTAAATCAGATTTAATTTAAAGTTTCTGATTGGATAATCTAATTATCCTGCGATGATCCTATTAATTCCTAACATTCTAGAAGGAGCCATGCACGTGCCTGGCCTCTACCGATATCCACTCTGGCAAGATCTAAACATCTTCTCCTCATGAATCTTTCCTCCAAAAATTAGATCTGGATCTAATCCAAAGAATCTTCAAAACTATTTTTGAAGGCAGCCCATCCATCACACGAACACCGTCGCATAGATCCAGAATATTATGCCAAAAACCTTGGACCTTCTTCTTAGATTTATGCCTAACTTTTTAGACTTGTAGAAGAGAAGATGAGAGAGGATAGAGGTGGTCTGGGATATCAGGGATGGCAAACTTTGGGCATGGAAAATTATTTCTTGCATTGAATGCACTTTGTTGTGAGAAAGGCTTTTATATCCAACATCTACTTAGAGTCCCTTTTGACCAAAATAACTCAATTATTTTATCATTAGGACTCTAGGACTTATTCTCCACAAAAATCCATCAAATCTCATCTATTTTTTTTTGCCAAAAATATTTCATAAAGGTGTCAGCATGAGTAGATAAGAAAGAGTCCACTGCGTCTTAGACTCTTCCCATAAAAGTTTGAACCAAATCAAACTCTATCATAACTCAGTCTAGATACCTCCAAAAATCATGAAATTTGGTACACCCAATGCATAAATTGTGATCTATCACATATCAAAAAACTAATTCAAAATGATTTTTAGAAAATTTTCTAAAAATATTTGATCAAATGACCCTCAATTCGCTCAAATAGGTCAACTTTTGACCCTAGTCCAATTTGATAATGAATGAATTTAATTTCTATAATTAATCTGATCTAAACTTATTTCAGTTAGATGAAAATAAACCTATTCAAAATACAAGAATGAGTAAAATCATATTTGACTTAGTTGTGATGAATCAAAAAGATTTCAGAAGAAGAAAGTCAGGCTCAATCATGTGCTAGTACGATTACCTTGAACCTAATTGGATCTAATCCAAATCAATCAAACTGACTTAGCTCAATTGATGACATCTAAATTCAAACCATTATTTGTGTGACCTAGTTAGATTCAACTCTATATGATAATGAGACATGCCACGATCTCCATCATTGACATCATCGAAATACCTTTCGATGGACTAGAACTTTTCTGATTCATATAATTAGAATGATTGATCATCAAAATCATCCTAATTGCTCCCAAAATCCATCAGTAACACCTAGTAGCATATGGTGGCAATCCATCAGAACTGAAAGCAAATCTCTCGGTATAGTTACCTATGTGATTGGGTTCTTCTATCTTGAGCTCCGACAGGATTAAGGTTAAGGTGAACTTATCAAACCCAATGTCCGTCATATGAATTAATCATTCGATTCGAGTCCAATATGAAATCCTAATAGAAACTCTTTCTATCATCTTCACTTTGCCATGGCCATGGGCTTATGAACTCAATCTCATGATTATGATAGGGCTACTCCTCATCTACCAAGGTAGATAGATCTCCTATTGTTGCAATCCAATTTCTTATAATAAACATGCTATAGCCAACATATACCTTAGCATTTTGAATGGCTAGGAGATCAAGTTATAGTGTAGTCAAACTATAACACCCTCAAGGTGAACTATCGATGCACCTCAGGTCAAAAAACTAGACACACCATGGCAGCATCGAGTCAGTTAACGATGAGAAGGTAGACTTCCTTATGACTACTCGAGGTGGTCACGCTCAATGCCCTCATTCTCTAATGAGTACCTATACTCTCACTCTGATGTCTCCACACCATATACTCAAGAATGTCTATCCTAAGAAAGTGATCGTATACCAATCTTTCAGATCGATCACCATCCTCGTGATGATCCTACGGTTAAAAGCAGTTTATGAGTTAATTATAAAAATTCATGTTTTAAATTTTTAACTCTTGAATATATGAATTATCATTATCATTAACTCAAAGGATGTATCACAGATACTTTTAAATACACACTATGATAAAAAATAATCCACTTATTAATTTATAGTCAAAATTATAAAATTATCCTTAGAAGTGTATTACAAGTGACAGCCAACCTGGCTTCTAGGACGCACATCTAACAAACTTCCACTTGACCTAAAGCCAATTGGCTACAAATCTAAGTCCCATCTTCTTAAGGTGGGCTTTGATCTTCTACTGGCTCAATGGCTTTTTCAGCGGATCAGCTGCATTATCTGTAATGTCGACTCTCTTGACCTCAATGTATCCCTTCTCAAGGTAATCGCAGATGAGGTGGTATCGCTGGTTGATGTGCTTAGATTTTTTATGAGACCTCGGCTTCTTAGCTTGGGCTATGGCATCATTATTGTCGCAGTATAGAAGGATAGCATCTAATGGCATCACTCCGAGCTCTACGGCAAACTTCTTATACCAGAATGCCTCCTTTGTAGCTTTTGATGCAGTAATGTACTCTGCTTTCATGGTAGAATCTGCTATCACAGTCTGCTTGGGACTCTTCCAGCTGACAGCACCATTATTATATACAAATAGACATTCAGATGTTGACTTTCTATTATCTATATCGAACATAAAATTTGAGTCTATATACACCTAGATCTGGAATTCTCCATTACCAAAGACTAGAAACATATTCTTAGTCCTTCTCAAGTACTTAAGGATACATTTCACAGAAGTCCAGTGCTCTTCACCTGAATTCGATTGATACCAGCTCGTGACACTCATGGCATGGGCAATATCAGGTCGTGTACGTAGCATGGCATACATGAGGCTTCCTATTGCTAAAGTATAAGGGATCTTGCTCATGCATTCAATCTCCTCAAGTGTGTTGGGACACATCTTCTTGGAGAGATAAATGCCATGTCTAAAGGGCACCAATCCTCTCTTGGAGTTTTCCATGCTAAACCTCTTTAGCACCTCCTCTATGTACATCTTCTATGGGAGACCCAGCATCCTCTTTGGTCTATCTCTATAGACCTTAATTCCTAGAATAAAGGATGCCTATCCTAGGTTTTTTTTGAAGAATTATTTAGACAACCATATTTTGACTGTAGTCAACATGAAAATATCATTTTCAATTAGGAGGATGTCATCCACATACAGTACGAGAAAGATAACAGTACTCTCACTAACCTTTTTGAAAACACAAGGCTCCTCCTCATTCTTGATGAATCCAAATGATTTGATCACATCATTAAAACATGCATTCCAGCTCTGAGATGCTTGCTTAAGTTCATACATAGACCTTTGTAGCTTGCAGACTTTATGATCAATATCACTGAATGTGAAACCCAGCGGCTGTTCCATATAGATATCTTCCTCAAGATATCCATATAAGAATGCCATTTTCACGTCCATCTATCATATTTTATAATCAAAATAGGCTGCAACAACAAGCAATGTGCAGATGGATTTGAGCATGGCTACTAGTGAAAAAGTATCCTGATTGTCAATGCCTTCACGCTGACTATACCCTTTTGCAATGAGCCTTGCTTTGAATGTCTCTACATTTTCATCGGTACCTATCTTTCTCTTGAAGATCCATTTACACCCAATAGGTACTATACCTTCAGGTGGATCTACCAAGGTACAGACTTGGTTCGAGCGTATTGAGTCAATCTCTGACTTCATTGCCTCTAACCATTTCTTAGAGTCGATATTTGATATCGCCTCATCATGGGTTTTGGGATCATCAGCATGAAACCTTTTCTTATAAGGAACATTTTCTCTACGTCCTCTGAACTAGTACCTAAATACCTTTCAAGAGAATGGAAAATTCTTTCTGATCTATGAGGTGGATGAGGTAGTGATTGGACTAGCGCAATCTGATTGGGTTCCATAGGTTCCTTGGCTCGTGCCTCTTGGGAGACCTTTTCCTCGAGCTTAATCTATCTTCTGATGCCATCATCTTCAATAAACTACTTTTCAAGAAAAATATCGTGTTGACTTATAATCACATTATGATCTTCCTAGAAGATAGAAAAAGTATTCTAATGACTCTTTAGAATATCCAATAAATCAAGTTCTAAAGGACCTAGAATCTAATTTGTCTGCCTGTTGTCTCTTGACATGGGTCAAACAATCCCAAATTCTGAGATGACTCAGACTTAGTTTCTTACCATGCCATATCTCATACGGTGTGGTAGGACTGGTTTTAGATGGAATCCTATTCAATAGATATATAGCGGTTAACAGACTATGTCCCCAAAGAAACTCAAAAAGATCTATGAAGCTCATCATGGATCAAACCATATCTAATAGGATCCGATTTCTCCATTCTGAAATTCTATTGAGTTGACGCATTCCAGGTGGAGTCCATTGAGAGACTATGCCATTATCCTTAAGATAGTCTAGAAATTCATGACTAAGGTATTTGCCTCCTCGATCCGATCAAAGAATTTTAATAGATTTTTCTGTTTGTTTTTCTACTTCGAGTCTAAATTTTTTAAACTTGTTAAAAGCTTCAGACTTGTGTCGCATCAAATATACATATCCGTACTGAGATAAATCATCGATAAAGATGATGAAGTAGATGTAATTGCCCCTAACTGGCACATCAAATGGACCGCATACGTCATTATGTACTAGGGCAAGCAGGTCTGTAGCCCTTTCCCCATGTCCCATAAAAGGAAGCTTGGTCATTTTGCCATGAAGGCACGATTCATAAATCGAATATACTCGGAAGTCAATGGACTTAATAGCCCAAATTTCTCCAATTTGTTAACCCTGTCTTCAGCTATATGACCTAGCCTGTGGTGCCAAAGATACCTATCATTTAGACTATCCCTAAGTCATTTTGATCCTATGGCATTCATGTTTTGCTCGATATTAAAAATAGAAACATCAATATGTAACTGATAGAGATCATTTATAAGAAAACAACTTGCAATTTTATTTCTTTCATAAAGAATATTACAATGGTCCTTAAGAAAACTAATTACATAGTCTTCCTGTGCTAAACATGAAATAAAAATCAAATTCCTGCTTGCTGTAGGTACATAAAAATGGTCCGTAAGTACTAAGTCTAATCCTGATGGTAATCAAAGAGGATAGGTTTCCACGGCCATAGTAGCAACTCTTGCTCCATTCTCGACACATAGGATCATTTCACCATTCCTCAGCCTCCCGCTATCCTCAATATCCTACATAGAAGTACATAAGTGAGTACTAGAACTAGAGTCAAGCACCTAACTAGATGCAGAATAAATCATAAGATTAGATTTTATAATGAGCATACCTCTAGAAGGACCTACCTCCTTCTTATTCTTCAGGCTGGCTAGGAAAAGAGGGTAGTTCTACTTCCAATGGTCGTCAATATTGTAATAAAAATATTTTTCTTTGTCAGCGGCCTTCTTCTTCGGCTCTGTCTTCTTTTTCTTCCCACATCCATCTTCTGCTTCTTTACAGACTTCTTCTTCTTTTCAAAAGACTTTCTCTTGGAAGAAGTTTGCTTCACAGCAAGTACTGAGCCTTTAGAACTTTTCATAGAAAGCTCAATAGTAACCAACATATTCATGAACTTAGCCAAGGTATTCTAAAGTTTATGCATGGTAATTCATGATGAACTACCCATATGCATCAGTCAAGGACCGTAGAATTATGTCAGTCTACAGATCCTGATCTAACTTGATGCCGAACTTCTCAAGCTCTTCTAAGTCCTTGATCATCATCAGACAATGATCTTGGACTGACTGTCCATCATGAATTTGAGCCTTAAAAATTTTTTTAGTAACTTGATATTTAGCTGCGTGACTCTGTTCACCAAACAACTCTTGCAGATGAGCCAACATTTGGTGGCTAGTCTTAATATCTTCATATTGGCGTTGGAGCTCATCAGACATTGAGCCCAACATGTAATACCTGATTTTGTTATCTTCATCCATGCACTTTTTGAGAGACGCTCTCTGATCAATGGATGGATGGGCTGGTAAGGTGGGAGGATCCTGTTCCAACACATGAGTCAACTTCTCAAAATCCAAAATAATTTTGATGTTCTGGAGCCAATCCTTGTAGTTAGGTTCAGTCAGTCTATGGGTGTCTAGGATACAGGCTAACGGGTTGGACGCAGACATTTTTCTGTTGAGGGTCAAAGTTTCTAGTTAGATTTTATAATTAGACTTAAATAATTTATTTAGAAATTTCATTTTTAAATAAATTAGGCTTCCACTATTTATTCGGATCCCTACACTCTCTTGGTAGAGATGCAAAAATCTTTGTGATTATAGATTTTTAGTGGATGGTACGGTCCCACCAACTGACTCACCACCTCACCTAATAGTTATTGGAGATGGGTCAACTGATGAGTGGACAACTCTTGTCCAATGATTCTCTAATCATGGTGCATCCTAACTTGGTCTCTAATTCATGAATCTTACCATGTCCAAAATATTTATCTACTTCTTAGTTAAGTCAGACCCACCATTTGCATAGATTGAATTTCTAATTGGATCCCTCAGCATATCTAGAATATTGAGCCCAACCCATCATTCAACCTGTAGCATCCAATGCCTAATAGACATGGTTACGTATTTTTGGTGCCACTGAACCACTGCATCCAGTCGAGAACAATCAACCATGGGAAGGGCCCGCACATCTACAATGATGGAAGATCTTAGACTTAATATTTTTTAGGAAGATTTAATTTAGGTCTCTTTAAACTTGACTTGACTTAGTCATAACAATTATGACTAATCTAGTGGCATGGGTTGGCTCGAATTGTTAGCCATCTTGAGTCAGAATTGGATCGACATAAATGGCTAGGTAAGTGAGATCGGTGGAAGGGATATGTCATTAACTCGATAAGAATGCATTCATATCAAGTAGCTACTAATTAAAAACCAATCGATCGTATCTGCCAAACTTACCTTAGACACCAAATTATCGAATTAGAATCAATTAGGTTAGCCTACAATCCAGGCTCGAACCATGGAGCCAAATTATGTCTTGATTTGATCTAGTCACATCTCAATGTGATTCGATCTTGATCCAAACTTAATCCTATTAGGCTAGTCAAATCTAAGCTTTTTTTGATCCCACCTAACCAACTCTTGATTTGATTTGATCAACCACTAGACCTAATTAAGCTACCCAAGCCGAAACCCAATTTTGTGAATATGTCTTAGATCTAAAAATTTAGATCTAATTAATTTTACAATCTTAATTCTTAGTTAAGTTTTGGGTTCATGAATAAAACATGTAACAAAAATTCTAGAGTTTCAGGATCTAGGGTTTTGCAAAAAAATAAGTTCTGATTTTTTATTAAGGATGAATGCGCAGCACCCCTACACACTATAAAAATACCCCATTGAATGAAAGAAGAGGATCTTTAAACCCTACTTTATTCTTATGACCAGATGGCCATGGGAAACTCCTTAATTAGAAATATATTTTTTTACTACAAAACTAGTTAGATCATATACCACATATAAAAAGATCTAACTAATACATGTCTTGCATACATCTCATGTATCATCAATATGCATACTTTCATATCTGAAATATTACATATTAAATCTAAAAGATAAAATTTTAATTTGATCATATCAAAATTAAAACTATTCTAGACATCTTATAGAACTATTCTATGACTAGTCTAAGCATTCATCTTTCATATCTCAAATGAACAAATCAAAAATTAAAAACTTTATTTTTTTATTTTTAGATCTAATTATAATAATTATAATATCAAAAAAATAAAAATTAAATAGATCTAAAATTATGTTTAATCAAATTAAATACATGATCATACTAGACTACACATAGAACTATTCTATACCTAGTCTAGTCATGCATCTAATACATATTAGATCTAAATTATTTAATTTTTAATTTTTTAATTTTAGATCTAATCATATCTTATGTGACATCTAAAATCTCTTAATATCAAATCATAAATAAAAATAAAATTAGATCTAAGGTAGATCTGAAGAACTACTAATATAGCTCTGATATCAGTTGAAGGAAAAATACTATTTTTCGCCATAGGATCGTGCAGATCAGATCAAATCTGAGAAAGATTTTTCTAAAAATTTTTAAATGATCCAATCAGATCTAAGAATTCTTAAATCTAATTATGGTAATCTAATATTAAAAGTTAAAAATTAAAATTAAATTAGATTTAATTTAAAGTACCTGATTGGGTAATCTAATTATCCTATAATGTTCTTGTTGATTCCTGAGATTTTGGAAGGAGTCACGCACACACTTGGCCTCTATCGATATCCACTCAGGCAGGATCAGAACATCTTCTCCTCATGAACCTTTTCTTCAATAATTAGATTTGGATCTGATCTGAAGAATCTTCAAAACTATTTCTAAAGGCAGCCCGTCAGTCACATGAACACCGTCGCATAGATCCTAAATATTATGCCAAAAATATTGGACCTTCTTCTCGGATTTGTGCCTAACTTTCTAGGCTTATAGGAAAAAAGAAGAGAGTGGATAGAGGGTGTGTGGGATATCAGGGATGGTAGACTTTGGGCATGAAAAATTATTTCTTGCATTGAATGCACTTTGACGTGAGAAAGGCTTTTATGTCCAATGCCTACTTAAAGTCTCTTTTGACCAAAATAACTTATTTATTTTATTATTAGGATAATAGAACTTATTATTCACGAAAAGCCACTAGATTTTATCTATTTTTTTACCAAAAATGATTTAAAAAGGTGTCGATATGAGTAGATAAGGAATAGTCCACTACGCCTAGGACTCTTCCCTCAAGAGTTTGATCCAAATCAAACTCTATCATAACTTAGTCTAGATACCTCCAAAAATCATAAAATTTGGTACACCAAATGCATAACTTATGGTATATCCCATATCCAAAAATCAAATCAAAATAATTTCTAAAAATTTTTTTAAAAGCATCTGATCAGGTGACCCTCAATTCTCTCAAATAGGTCAACTTTTGACCCTAGTCTAATTTAACTATGAATGGATTTAATTTCTATAATTAATCTAATCTAAACTTATTCTATTCAGATGAAAATAAACTCATTCAAAATATAAGAATGAGTCAAATCAAATATGACTTGATTGCAACAAATCAGAAAGATTTCAGAAGGAGAAAGTCAGGCTCAATCATGTGCTAGCACTATTACCTTGAACCTAATTGGATCTAATCTAAATTAATCAAACTGGCTTAGCTCAATTGATAATATCCAGACCTAAATTTTTTATTTCTATGATCTAGTTAAGTTTAATTCTATATGGTAATGAGACATGCCGCAATCTCCATCATCGACATCATCGAAACACCTTTCGATGAACCAGAACTTTTTTGATTTATATAATTAAAATGATTGATCATCAAAATCATCCTAATTACTCCTAAAATCCACTAGTAATACCTAGCAGTATATGGTAGCAACTCATCAGAACTAAAAGCGAACCACTCGGTATAATTACCTGTGTGATTAGAATCTTCTATCTTGAGCCCTGATAGGATTAGGATTAAGGTGAACTCATCAAAACCAATATCTATCATATGAATTAATCATTTGATTCGAGTCCAATGTGAAACCTTAATAGAAACTCTTTCTATCATCTTCACTTTGCCATGGCCATGGGCTTATGAACTCAATTTCATGATTATCATAGGGCTACTCCTCATCTACCAAGGTAGATAGATCCCCTATTGGTGCAATCCAATTTCCTACAATGAACATGCTATAGCCAACATACACCTCAGTATTTCAAATGGCTAGGAGACTAAGTTATGGTGTAGTCAAACTATAACACCTTCAAGGTGAACTGCCAATGCACCTCAGGTCAAAGAACCAGACATACCACTATAGCATCAAGTCCGTCATCGACGAGAAAGTAGACTTTCTTATAACTACTCGAGGTGGTCACACTTAGTGCCCTCGTTCTCTAACGAGTATCTATACTCTCACTCTGGTGTCTTTACACCATAGACTCAAGATACGTCTATCATAAGAAAGTGATCATACACCAACATTCTGGATCGATCACCATCCTCGTGATGATCCTACGATCGAAAGTAGTTTATGAGTTAATTATGAAAATTCAAGTCTTAAATTTTCAACTCTTGAAAATATAAATTATCACTATCATTAACTCAAAGAATGTATCACAGACACTTTTAAATATACACTATGATAGAAAATAATTTATTTATTAATTTATAATTAAAATTATAAAATTATTCCTAGAAGTGTATTATAAGTGACGGCCAATCTAGCTTCTAAGACACACATCTAATAGTACCTTAATAGCGGATGTTTGAGGCATATGATGGGAGATAAATCATAATTTATCTCTCTTGAAGCAAAAGATGGAGGTGTTGTAATATTTGGAGACAACGGTAAAAAAAAAATCATTGGCCTCGGTAATATATTGATAACACCCTCTACTAGCATAGAAAATATTTTGTATGTTGAAGGACTAATGCATAACTTACTTTGCATAAGCCAACTTTGTGATAAGGACTTTAATGTTTCATTCAAATCATCTCATTGTATTGTAACTAGCTCTATAAATCAAAGTATTAAATTTATAGAAAAAAAATATGAAAATATTTATATTGTTGATCTTGATGAACTTAAAAATGAGAATATTGATTGTCTTGTTGCTATGAATTCTAAACTAAATGAATCAAGTTGGATTTGGCATAATTGATTAGGTCATGCAAGTATGGACTCTCTAGCAAGACTAATTAAACATGATTTAGTAAAGGAATTACCTAAAATAAATTTTGAGAAGGATAAAATTTGCAAAGCATGCCAACTTGGTAAACAAACAAAATCTTTCTTTAAATTCAAAAATATTGTTTCAACTACTAGGCCTCTAGAATTACTCCATATGGATTTGTTTGGACCTATTTCAACTACTAGTCTTGGAGGAAAAAGATATGGCTTTACAGTAATAGATGATTTTTCAAGATATACATGGGTTTTATTTTTATCACATAAAGATGATGCTTTTGATATGTTTGTTGATCTATTTAACAAAATAACAAAAAAAAAAGAATGCAATGTTTTGTATATAAGAAGTGATCATGGCATGGAATTTGAAAATCAAAAATTTTAAAATTTTTGCTCTAAAAATGGAGTCAATCATAATTTTTCAGCACCTAGGACACCTCAATAAAATGGGATGGTAGAAAGAAAGAATAGGACATTGATTGAAATGGCACAAACTATGCTTTATGAAAGCAACCTTCCAAAATATTTTTGGATAGAAGCTATTAACATCGCATGCTATGTGCTAAATAGAGCTCTAATTAGACCAATCTTTAAAAAAAATTTATATGAACTCTATAAAAAAAAGAAACCAAATATTTCTTATTTTAAAATCTTTGGATGTAAATGTTTTATTCTTACAAATGGTAAAGATAAGCTTGAAAAGTTTGATACAAAATCAGATGAAGGGATTTTCCTAGGATATTCATCACATAGTAGAGCATATAGAGTATTTAATAAAAGAACATTGATTGTGGAAGAATCTGTACATGTAATTTTTGATGAAACTAACTCTCTTAGAATAAGAGAAGAAGAGCTTGATGTGAATGCAGAAATTTTAGAAAATACAATAAAAAATATATCACTTGAAGATATTCCCTCTTAAGAAAAAGAAGATAAAGAGCAAAAGGTTGAAGAAATAATACCACATTTCCAAGATGATCAAAGTACATCCAACTTACCAAAGAAATGGAGGTATGATCATAATCATCCTAAGGAATTAATAATAGATGATCCATCTCAAGCAGTTAAAACTAGATCATCCTTTAGAGAAGCTATGAATCATATTGTATTTGTGTCCCATCTAGAACCTAAAAATATAATTAAAGCTGAAAAAGATCCAAATTGAATATTATCAATGCAAGAAGAGTTAAACCAATTTGAAAGAAATAAAGTTTGAGAATTAGTTGAAAGATCTAAAAATTTTCTTATAATTGGTACAAAATGGATTTTTAGAAATAAACTAGATGAGAAGGACAATATAATTAGAAACAAGACTAGATTGGTTACACAAGGGCATAAGCAAGAAGAGGGTATTGATTTTGATGAATCCATTGCATTCGTAACTAGACTTGAAGCTATTAGATTGCTCTTAGCATTCACATGTTTCATGAACTTTAAACTTTTTCAAATAGATGTAAAGAGTGCATTCTTAAATTATTTAATTGATGAAATAGTTTACATAAAACAACCTCCAAGCTTTGAAAGTCAAGAATTACCTGATCATGTATATAAACTTAAGAAAGCACTATATGGATTAAAACAAGCACTTAGGGCTTGGTATGATAGATTGAGTAAGTTCTTATTAAACAGTGATTTTAAAAGAGGTAACATTGATAAAATACTATTTATTAAAAGAAAATCAAGTGATCTATTGATTGTCCAATTATATGTTGATTATATAGTATTCGGTGCTACTAATGAAGTTTTGTGTAGAGAGTTTGCTAGTCTCATGCAGGACGAGTTCGAGATGAGCATGATGGAAAAGCTCAACATTTTCCTTGAACTCCAAATCAAGTAATCAAATGAGGGGATCTTCATCAACCAAAGTAAATACATCATGGAAATGTTAAAGAAAGTTGGGATGGAAAATGTCAAAGGAGGTGGCACCCTAATGAGCACAAGTTGCAAGCTTGATCAAGACCTAAAAGAAAACGTAGTAGATCCTAAGCTATATCGAGGTATGATTAGACCTATACTATATTTAACTACAAATAGGCTGGATATAATGTTTAGTGCATGCATGTGTGTGCATTATCAATCAAATCCTAAGGAATCACATGTATTAGCAGTTAAAAAAATCTTTAAGTATTTAATAAATACTCAAGATATTGGTTTATGGTACTCTAAACAATCTTCATTAGACTTAATTGGTTATAGTGATTTAGATTTTGCTGATTGTTGCTTAGATAGAAAGAGTACAAGTGGTACATATCAATTTCTAGGAGTGAATTTGATCTCATGGTTTAGCAGGAAATAAAACTTGGTAGCCTTGTCTATGGCGGAAACTGAATACATTGCTGTTGGGAGTTGTTATACTCAACTATTGTGGATCAAACAATAACTAGAAGATTATAGTATTACTTGTAATAATATTTCTATTTGATGTGACAACACAAGTGCCATAAATTTAACTAAAAATCCCATATTGCATTCAAGAACAAAATATATAGAAGTAAAACATCACTTTATTAGAGAGCATGTTCAAAATAATGATATACTTTTTGCATATGTGCCTACTGAAATTCAAATTGCTGATATCTTTATAAAACCCTTAAATGAGGAAAGATTTTGCACAATTAGAAAGCAATTATATTTATTTGATCTAATTTGTTAAATAAATATCTTGTGATAATTGGTTTTAAAATGATGAGATGATTAGTTTTCATGTGATGAATCATTTGGTATTTACTCATTTTTATCCCATTTAGAAGTGAAAATTAAATGAGAAAATTTTTGGACATGAAGCACAAATATCAAAGTATGTGCCAAATTGGGCCGACTCAGTTTTTTCCTCTATAAAAACTAGGTCGTCCCAGTACTGGGCTGACCCAGTTTTTCTTCACAAAAAAATTGAGCCGGCTAAGTTGTCGAGCATCCAATTTTTTAAACGGATAGACCGACGGCTTTTTCATCTTTCATTTCTTAGCCGTCTAGAGAAAAACCCTAGAACCCTTAAGACCATCCCCTAGAAAATATTTTTCCATCAATTTTGAGTGGGTTTTGGAATCATGCCGCCCAAGAAATGAATTGTAACCCCTAGGTTTAAGCATGTACATTTGGATCCGCTATTTAGAAGGGGGCACGCGGTGGAGAATGGTGATCAAAGTTTTGTGAAGACCGTTCTTCTAGGTCATCTTAGTCATCCTAACCTCCATCTGGACCATCCACTCAACCCCCTCAGCCTCCTACTCTAGTTTTTCCTCCATCTCCTACTTCCATACCCATTCCACTCTCCTCTAGGGCTGTCATAACTGGTATAAGGGTGGATTTTGACTTCCCAACTAGAGAAGATTTTGAGTTTGGAGAGGGTTTGAAGTATCAAGGGTGGGAATACCTATGTTCTAGAATCAATCTTCCAACCTATCCAAATCTAGTATGGGAGTTTTATGGAAATGCAAAGGTTAGCCCTAGCTCATTTGAATCAGAGGTAAAGAGGGTCAAAATCAATTTAACCATAGAAAAGCTGAGCAATTTACTTAGGGCACCCACTATCAGAGCTGAGAGACTCAATGACCAAGCAAGTGAGCTGCGGTTGTTGTTTGGAAGGGACGATGCCATGTACTTTAAGGAAATCCATGCTAAAGACCTGTCCATGGAAAATAGACTGCTTCACCACATTTCAACCAAGATTCTAGTACCCAGAGTAGGAAGGTTTGATTTCCTCAACAAAAATGATATAGCTATGATGTACCACATTCTCATGAGGGAAAAGTTTAACCTTCCAGCCTTGATTTTGAGGGTGATGAAAGAAGCATCCCAAAGAAAAAAACCAGCACTACCATACACGATGTTTCTGACATTAGTTTTTTAGGATTTTGGAGTTAGCTTGGAAGGTGAACCCAATAAGAAGCTTCAGCACTATGATACATACAATCTAAAATCAATGCATAGGATGATGTTTAAAAAGGTCAATGGCATTTGGATGAAACCTGATGAAGAAGGGGAAGAGAGACATGAGCCAGAGCCCATACCACAGCGTCCAGCACCTACTCCATCTTCGTCCACTATCAGACTGGATGATGATCAGATTGAGGAGATAGTGCAGCATGTACATGATAGGATATCTGGTGGTCTTCCTTAGCTAATCAAAGATGCTGTGAGAGAAGTGTTCCCTGAGCAGTGCACTTCAGCACCTATGGATCCAACCTCATCCGACCCTTCAGAGCCTAGTGTATTAGGATGCATTTAGGATCCATCTAGCTATACTTAGAGCATTTTGATTGTAAATGTTCATGATAGGTATCTATGTTATATAATATTCAAACATCAGCATTTTATGTACTTGAAATTGTTTGTATCTATCAATGAATGAAGTTTGAATTTTTGGCTTGCATTGTATCAAATTTTTCATGTGAATGAATGAAATTATCTTTTTTCATGATTGATCATATCTCTCTTTACATTGTTCATATACTTTTTGATAATGACAAAAAGGAGGAGAAAAATGAGTATAAAATGAGAATTGAGAACATAATTAAATGAAAAGAATGGCACACTACTTAAATGGGCACTACTTCAACAAGAATAAAATAGAGAATGCCCAAGCAAGTGAAATTTAATTGAAAACCATGTATGGAAGAAATTAGAACTCGAATTGCTAAATTGAAACCTCGGAACATAGTAAGGGAGGGCAACACCAAATTTGACTTACATCAAACATGACTATTATATTCAGGGGGAGCATACGTAAATTGATAAAATGAATATGATGCATGAGTTAATTGGTAGGATTGAATGAAAATATCATTTTGATATATGAAGGAAAGGTTATACTCAAAAGGTTTTGTCATCATTAAAAAGGAGGAGATTGTTGATACTAGATTGATTTTGATGATAACAAAAGCATTTGAGTATAGATTATTAAATTACTAACATTATTTGTAAGGATGTGTAGTTATAAATTTCAAGAGCTCATAAACTCCAAGTATTCCAATTTATCTGAATAAAGATTCATTATTTAAGATTTTAGAGAAGAAATTTCAGATTGGATACATCTATCAAGAGGTTTTGATGAAGGTTAAATCAAGGCAAAAGGATAAGTCTAGCCTACCAAGTAATTTGGAGAAGAAAGGATCAGAAACAGTCTTCGACATGCTTGGCATGCAAACTGGGCCGACCCAGTCTAAGACTGAGCCATCCTAGTCTCAGTGAAAGTAAAAGACAGAAAGGATAGAAAGTTGAATTTTTATGATCCAAAAGACTGAGCTGACCCAGCTGAAAACTGAGCTGATCCAATGGAACTAGGCCAACCTAATCAAAAAGTGAGCCATCCTAGTCTCAGACAATAGAAGAAGACAGAAATAGTATTTCAAATTTTTTGAGACTGAGCCGATCCAGCTGAAAACTGAGTTGACCCAGTTTGGACTGAGCCAACTCAGTTTAAAACTGAACCAGCCCTGTGCTTGTAACAGCTAGTTTTCAGTTCTGTAGCTTTTTCACTCCACACATCATCCAACAGATATTTTGGATCTTCCGATAGCTAGATCACTTTTAGAAGCCCATGATGATGACTTATAATGATGGAAAACCTAAGGGATACTTATGGAAATACTTGAGCCAAGAAAAATAACTTTTGAACATACAAGAGAAAGCTTCCAAGCAGATTTTTAGTTTTTCAAGTGTGTGAGCCAAATAGTGAAAAGGAAGGAGTGTTTCTTAGAACTTTCATTATCCTTCCAACATCCTCAATCAGAGAGAAGTCAAGCCATCATCATTGAAGATCAATTCCTACTTCTTTCAAGCACTCAAAGAGAAGAAATCAACCCTACAAACCAAGATCCCATATTTTCTTCTCTTAAGCTTCAAAGAGTTTATTTTTATTTTATTTATTATATTTTTTTTTATTCAAGTTTTTTGAGATCAGAAACTTGGGTTAGTTCAAGCCTAGAGTTGGACATCGCAAAGATTTGATTGGTGAGCCTAGATCAAAACCAATCGGGGTTGATTGTTAGCCCAAAAAAATAATCATTGTATGGTTGTGGTTGGTGAGCTAAGGTCAAAATCAACTAAGTTGGATTGTGAACCCAAGTAAAACAATTGGACTGTAATTAAGCCTAGTGATTATAGTTGAATTTCTAAATGGTTTACATAGGGAGTGGACGTAGGTGCTGAGTTTGGCACCGAACTACTATAAAATCATTGTGGTTGTGATTGTGTATTATTGTTCTATTAATTTCATTCACTGCACATTACATAGCTTATTTGATTTGGCACTTAATTAGTTTAATCTACTCACATCTGAAGCTCAAAAAATTTGAAATACCCAATTCATCCCCCTTCTTGGGAAGTCATTCTTGGGCAATAGATTATCCGACAACTCCTGAAGAGAGACCATATGAGCAGAGTCCCATATACTTCACTAGTAGGATCTATCATGTATGCCATGACATGTACGAGATCAGATGTGGCATACTCACTAGGAGTAATGAGTGGATACCAATCTGATCCAGGAGAAAATCATTGAAAAGTGGTTAAAGCCATCCTTAAGTATTTAAAAAATACTAAGAACCAATGGTTAGTTTATGGTAAATTAGATTTGAAACTTGAGGAGTTTACAGACTCCAGCTTTCAATCTAACCATGATGATAGCAAAAGCATGTCGAGTTATGTCTTTATCCTAAATGGTGGAGCCATCTACTGAAAGAGTTCTAAGCAACATACTGTGGCAGACTCTATTTATGAAGTAGAGTACATTGCAACATCAAATGCCATGAAAAAAGTTGTGTGGCTGAGAAAATTCATCACTGAGCTTGGAGTAACACCCTCCCTTAATGGACCGGTCCTACTTCACTACGACAGCACTGGTGCCATTACTCAGGTGAAAGAATCAAAAGCACACCAATGAATGAAGCACATACTGCATCACTACCACCAGATCTGAAAGATCGTTGATCGAGATAACGTCCACCTTCAAAAGATTGATGGAAAGGAGAACCTGGCCGACCCCTTCATTAAAATCCTAGCAATAAAAGAGTTCGACAACCATAAATCAAAGATGGATATTAGATAGTGTATCGAGTGGCTTTAAGACAAGTGAAAGTTGTTAGAAAATATATCCCAAAACCAACCATCAGCCTATTGACGGTTGTGCTATCTTATAATTATAATTGATTCATTATTAAATAAAATATATGTTTGGCATTTTCATCACAAAGTCCATATTTCCTAATGAACTCCATTATTGTGATGAAATTCTTAGGACTATTTAGTTTCGATAAAGAGAGAATTTATTGATTAGTTCTTAAATAGTTCACAACCAAATGATACGCTATTAATTAGGATGATAGAGTTTATCGAGGATAGGTCGTTGTATGCCATATAGATTGGTTGTCTTCTTAACCAAGAAGTATGGAGATACTGGTATGGTATACAAGTAAGATGTATTGGTACATCATTGTTGGATGTGATCAATTCTAGAGAATTCTGCTATCGAGAATTGCTCTGATAGGATATAGATATAAATGTCCCTTAGACCTGAGATCACTATAGTGGCTTGCAAGTAACTCACTATGCTTTGGTATCAGACTAACTGAATTTTTAATTTAGTAATGAAAGATTTTTGGGTACAATCAAGTACTTGCAAAGTCGGTGAGTGATCATGATGGAATTGACCACTCCAAGAGTTGGAGAAGAATGCATCACCGTATTTCAATATAGCAAAAATCTTGGCTAGGGCAATCCATAAGATGGATTTGGTATTTTGAAATATAATATGGATGACCAAATCGAGATTGATAGTTAAACTCTGAAATGTTCTACAAGCATTTTGGTCAAGGGGATGAATTACACAGAAACTATATCCACATGGGTTTTAAGGATGTTGTTCTACATATTTGATCTATCCGACCATCAGGTACCATTGCTAGATGGTCACCTCGATTGGTGCAAAAATTGATTTCTACACTACTAGCTTAGATTCAGACCTATGAGATCATACACATAAAAAGTCTCGATCTGATCAAATGGTTGATCAACAATTAAGAATCGTTCTAGGATTAAATAATCAATACGATTGATGTTTAACCTAGTGCAAGTATTATTGGAGGATATATTAGCAATTTAATTATTAATTAACATAATTTGATTAAGCTAGAGGAATAAGATAAGGTCTAGTTAAATATAATTTAATTAGATTTGCTTTGGGGTTAATTGGATCAAGTTTAATTGGTTTATTGGATGAGCTAATTGTAAGGAAGAACTAGTCCTAGTTCAATTAGGACTTGATTGAACCTAATCTCTAATTTGATTAGAAATTAAATTATAATTAAATCTAATTTAATATAATTTAATAAGATTATTAGTTGTATTAAGATTTAATTTAATTAGTTAAATAAATTCTAATTTAATTTGGTCCAATGATCAAGTTGGACCAAGTCAAATTAGGAGTCCTAGTGAGACTAGGACTGCCAAATCCTTACGCCATTCAATCTCCATGCACTCTCCATGAAATTTTATTTAATTTTTTCATGGAATCTCATTTTTTTATAGAGGACATGCATTCCAACATTTCATATACTTCTTACATGGTTTTTGATTGAGGACCAAGTCAAAATAAATTAGTTGTTTTGATTTCAAACTCTATTTGATAGAGTTTGTTCCAACCAGAATTCTTATCCATGTATGGTGTTTAAACTCCTAATTTTTCTTTAAAATTTTCATGAAAAATAAATGATTTTAATGTGCCAAACACCAGGTGGTCCATGCCCAAAAAGAAGGAGGGGATGCCCAAGAGTTGGGCACCCCAAGTCTAGCCCAATTTTGAGGTCTCTTGACTAGGTATTTGACCTAGACAAGAACTCCTCCATATCGCTCAATATAAAAGGGTTTTATAACCTATTTTTTCTTGAGATTATAGCTCTAAGAGAGAGGTCTTTGGACATGGAGAGGCTGGGTACAAAGAGGTTTAGGTGTGGGAATTGTAAAGATACAAATCAAGGTGCTTTGATGAGAGAAAAAGAGAAGAAGAAGAGGGTCTTCTTCTATGATTTTCTTCCATCTAAAACGAAAGCTTCTTTGCTTAAAGATGACTTTTACTTAGGGCTGAATTGAATGTTATAAAATTTCTTATAATTTTTTCCTTTTATAGCCTTTTAAATCTTTAATGAATGGAGGAGAGAATCTTGGGCAAGATTTGTAGCCATTGGAGACTTTAAAGAAAGCATTAAAAGCTGCCAAAATGGGATAAAACTAGCCATTGCAGAAGATTTCCATCACAGGGGTCGACTCATGGGTCAACCACTGGCGCAGGGGTTGACCTCAAGATCGACCTCTGAGATAGAATCTAGAAAATCAATCATTCTATATTTTTGGTCTTCGAAATAGTAGAGGTCGACCCTTGGCATAGAGACAACATGCCAAACAGTCCGTTTCAGTAGGAGTAGACCTAAGGGTCATCCCTTTTGCTTCAAACTTGATTTTCTCTCAAAATATGCATTCAAAAGTCATGGGACTACCTCCAAAGGATCATAAATCTTTTATACTTGCTCTTGAGACTCTCAGATCAAAACTTGATAAAATTATAATTTTGCCCCTAAAATATAAAATATCTTTTTTTAAGCTAAATTTATTAGTAATTTTTTCAAATGCTTTGTAATCATCAAAATCAATTTTTGGAGTAACAGATGGCCTTCGGGCCTTCTGCCCAAGCTAGCTATCTCAGGAACCAAGCCAGCTCAGCTTCTGCTCGAGCTAGCTTGGATGGGATCTGAGCTAGCTGACTAAGAAGTTGGCTGAATGTCATAATTGGCTGGTTTTATGTAATTAAACCCACATCTAGTGCTTGTTTATGAAATAAGCCAATCCATTTTTAAAATAATTAGTTTTAAAATTTTAAAACTAATTTAAAGATATCAAGATTGAATGATAATATGCAAGATGTGTGTGTGAAGCAATTTAAGTTAGAGAAAAAATATATAAGATTAGAAAGTAAGAACTTAACAAACTAAGGAAAGAAAGATAGTAAGTACACCACAAACAAGCAAGATTTATAGTAGTTTGGCACTTTTCTTGCACCTACATCCACTCTCCAAGCTCCTACTTGGGAATTAAAATCCACTAACCATATTCAAACTGAATGCACCATTGGAAACCTCCAAACCCTAAGCTATCCCAAGCTAGAACACTTATTTTTTGGGTATAAGCCAATCCAGTACAATCCTAATTCAAGGTTAAGATCAATCCTTCCCAAGTTTTGAAATCCTTTCAAACTTGAATCAAAATATAAAAGCAGAGTAAAAGATTTAATGATAATCAAATACAAGGTTTTAGCTTCCCTTTGTGAAGCAAATAAATTTAAAGAACGCTTTTCCATAATAATGGACGAAGCTTTTCTAATTTTTTCTCAAGATTGTTGGGAGATTTGAAAGAGCTCTTGAGAGGTAGTGAAACTTGAAATGAAGGTCTTCTTTGCTTGAAATGAACTTTTGCTTAGGACTGAAATTGAATCACTACCAATTCTCTTGTTGTTTTCTCTATTTAAAGCCCTTTTAAATCTTCAATAGGTAGAGGAAGAATCCAGACAAGATTTGTGTAGCCATTGGGAGATATTAAAGAAATCATTAAAACCTGCCAAAATGAAAAAATTAATCATGTGCAGAAGAAATTTTTGCGGTTGC
>QRFJ01002212.1:63208-170178 GCA_006176705.1 Cocos nucifera | reverse complement strand
TTTTTTTTATTTAATTTTTATTTATTTTATATCTTTCAAAATTCATATCTTTTCCATTTTAGCTCCGTTTTACTTGAAATTTATTTCATTATGATCAAAAAAATGAGCTCTTTTTATTGATAATAAAATTATATTTTTTAATTTTTATTATTTTTTATTATTTTTTAATTAATTTTTTAATTAATAAAAATATCAATTTCTTAAAAATTATATATAAATTGATTATTAATTCTTAAAAAAATTAATATCAATTAATTGATAAATTAATACTTTTATCGATGAATTTATTATACTTATCAAAATGCTGTCAAAATTTCAGTCGATCCCTATTGCATATCATTTGATTACTGTAATGAACCTATAGAATTAATACAATTTCTGAATGGGATAAAGCCTATCTTTACCTATTAGTTGATGATAGGATGCATTTATTGCATATCTGAAAATGATATTTAATCTGAGTTCCACACATGATTTACTTGCAGTATCATCATTTTCAAAATGGATAAGAAGTGGATGAAGTTTAGTAGGCTCTCACCAGAATATGAGGTTGGACTTCAAAAATTTCTTGATTATGCTATACAAAAATTTAGGGACCATGGACTGATACAATATCCTTGTAAAAAGTGTATGGATGGGCTGTGGCTACCTCATCAAGATGTCAATGATCACCTCACTATTTATGGCTTTAAAGCTGGTTATGAAATTTGTTGGGACCAATATGGTGAGGGCAGGTCGCAAGGAGGCGATCAACCTAAAGGGGAAGTGAAACAAATGGTTTATGATATTTTTTTATTTATTGGCCATAATGACAGTGCATCTACGTCCATGTCTGATCCTATGATTGGTCGAACGATAAATAGTAAGAATATGGAGAAGATCCGCAAGTTGATGGAGGATGCTAATGTTCCATTATATCCCGAATGTGAAAAGATGGCGAAGCTTGAGTTCTTAATCCAGTTGTATCATGCGAAATGCTCCAACGGGTTTAGTAATAATGGAATGAACTGCATACTAGAGCTTTTGGATGATGCATGAATTTCGAAGAATAATTATGAGGCATCAAAGATTATTGAACAGCTGGACTTTACTTATACCAAGATACATGCATGTCCCAATGATTGCATGCTCTATTAGAAGGGGGATATCAACCATAATGAGTGCACGAGGTGTGGTGTATCAAGATGAAAATAGAATAAAGATGGCACATCGACTCGTGTATCTCAAAAGTTGATGTGGCACTTTTCTTTGATTCTGAGACCACAAAAATTATTTATGTCGGTAAACACATCGAAGGACATGAGATGGCATGAAGAGGATCGAACAAAAGATGATGCATTGAGGCATCCAACCAATAGAGAGGCATAGCAGAAGTTTAATGAATTACATTCCGACTTCGCACAAGAGATACGTAATGTAAGGTTGGGCTTATCGTACGATGGTTTCAACCCGTTCAAGCATATGAATACTGTCCATAGTGTATGGCCAGTATTTATTCATATTTACAACCTCCCACCATGGATGTGTATAAAAAAATCCTTTGCTTTTATGATAGTGCTCATCCCTGGACCGATGGAGGTAGGTAATGACATTAATGTTTATTTGCAGCCTTTTATTGCTGAGCTAAAATAATTATGAAGCATTCAAGGTATTCCAACTTTTGATGCTTTGTTGAATGAGTCATTCTCCATGCGCACAGTGCTTTTATGGATAATAAATGACTTTCCAGCCTATGTCCTAATGTCGGGTTGGAGCACCGAAGATGAGCTAGCATG
This sequence comes from Cocos nucifera, assembly GCA_006176705.1. Lineage (NCBI taxonomy): Eukaryota > Viridiplantae > Streptophyta > Magnoliopsida > Arecales > Arecaceae > Cocos > Cocos nucifera. The sequence continues at coordinate 168,403 of QRFJ01002212.1, read as the reverse complement.
TCCGATCTATGGAAGAAACACCCAATCTAGAAGGTTGACACATCGAAGGAGCTTTAGCTATATGGGGCATCGACATTTCCTCCATCAAAATCATCCATACAGAAAGGATGCACGCTCCTTCGATGGCACTGTTGAAGAAGGTGAGGTGCCTGACCAGATGTCTGGGAGTGAAATACATAGAGAGTTGGATCGTCTCATGTTGAATTTAGAAAAGATGATCCGATTGGTGATAAAAAAAGAAAGCATCGATCAAAGAAAGATGACACACACTTTAATTGGAGGAAAAAGAGCATCTTCTTTGATTTGCCATATTGGGAGACAAACTTATTACGCCACTGCTTAGATGTAATACATATTGAAAAGAATGTGTGCGAGCTCCTTTTGGCAACAATCTTGAATATCAAGGATAAGACCAAAGATGACTTGAATTCCCGACTTAACTTGAAAGAATTGCGTATTAGAAGATCACTCCATCCAGAGCTGGAAGGGGGAGAATAGTGGAGGCTTCCTCATGCATGCTATATTATGAATGCCTCCGAACGGTCCACATTTTTTCATGTGTTGGAGAACATAAAGATCCTAGATGGATACTCAAGCAACATTTCAAATCGTGTGAATAGTAAGGATGTCAAACTTGGGGGATTGAAGACTTATGGTTATCATGTGCTGATGTTGGAATTAATCCTATTAGCTATTCACCGCATGTTGCCAAAAAATGTTAGAATGATAGTTATTCATCTTTGCAACTTTTATAGAGATATTTGTGCAAAGAGGTTTCTTAAGAAAGACGTGAAGGAAATGAAGGCAAGGGCGGTAACTATATTATATGATCTAGAGAAGATATTTCCATCATTATTTTTCACGATTATGATGCATCTCACCATGCACCTTATGGAGGAAGTTGCACTTAGAGGTCTAGTGTTCTGCCGATGGATGTATCCTACTGAGAGAAATATTCAAACTCTAAAATCTTATGTAAGAAATATGAATCGCCTGGAGGGATCTATGGCAGAAGATTATTTGGGTCAAGAGTGTATGGATTTTTATACCATGTACTTAAACAAGCTTGAGACACATCGTAATCGATCAATGAGGAATCAGGATGATCAGTATGAGCTAATTGAGCCTATATTTAAGTCAATTCCACAGCTAGGTGGACTTTCCACTTCATACCGCCTCACTAATTTGAGCATTAAGGAAGGGGATAAGGCACACCGCTACGTGCTCTTTAACTGTGATGTCATTGAGCTGTACATAAGGTGAGTTACTCAGTATTATTTATTTTATAATAATTAAAAAAAATCTAATTATACCTAAATTTATTCTTTGTGCATGTAGCAAACACAAGGAGGTCATAAGAGTAAAATATGATGCTCTAAGTATGCAGGAGAAAGAGAAAATGCATAGCAACGAATTTCTAAATGGTTCAAAGATTATGTAAGCAATTATATATTCTTGCCTGGTACAACTTATTGGAACATGTTTACTAATTAGGTCTCATCTCCTTAATTAGGTGTGGAGATTGCCACTTAGTGATGTGAGCCCTAAAGTGCATGCTCTTTTAATGGGCCCTAATTGTACCATGTGTGAGTATAAACAGCTCATCATTAACGACTATAGGTTTAATATTCACAGCAAGTCCGTAAATATGGCAACACAAAATAATGGCATCATATTAAGCGCCACCACTAGGTGTTATGCTAGCTCAATGGATTCACAGCCTCATATGGAGGATTTGAACTATTATGGCATGATGGAGAAGATAGTCATCTTGGACTATTATTCTAAAGGGAGGATTGCATTGATAAAGTGTGATTGGTTTGACACCTCATCACAATCTGGGATGAAGACTGGTGAGTGTGGTTTTACTCTCATTACGTTAGTGATTCCTTAGAGCCTCAATGGGGTGTTGTTGTGAGGATGGTGCCTAAGCATATTTTTGATGATACCAAAGTTGATGATGATGTTAGACCATGGATGCAAAGCACTCCTCTAGGACAAAACTTACCTAGTACTATTGAGATCCCAGACACATTTGTCAGGAGCGATAGTGATGTCCATATTGTAGATGCCACTAGATGATGACTTCAATATTTTGAAATAAATTATTAAAGTCTAATTATTAATTTTTATTTAATTTTTTTATTTTTTTCTTATTTTGATCAAAGAGCTCTCTTTCTTCTGATCTTTGGAAGCTTAAGAAAAATGTGTGCCATGCCGATAGACCATGCCATGCTGGTAGACCATGCCGTGCCATGCCGTGCCATGTCGGTAGGCCATGCCGTGTCGGCCACTAAAAAAAATCCCATCTGGTATAAATATTAGAGACTATTTATTGATGCTATACTAATATTATTGTTCAACATGTTATATTGATTAATGTTCATTAACATTGTAGGTCACGATGGCACCGAAATGCCATTCAGCTTTCACCCCTATCCCTCGGTGGGTTACATACAGTTCAACATTCGAGGAGTAGTTGGAGCATACTTTGTCCACCTCAGCACGTGTTTTATGTTATTGAAGGGAAATCCTGATTTCCCGGTCCAGGTTCGTCTAGATCTGATCAGATCAAGAGATATATTTCAAAAATTTTTCTCTTGATCCCAATCAGATCTTGATATATTTCAGATCTGATTCTTATTATTTTAATAAATAAAATAAAATAAGATAAATTAAATCAAATTTAATTTACCTGATTTGGGTAATCCTATTACCCTGTAGATGATCCTGATTGCAGCGGAAGGTTCTGGATCTTAGCCACGCAAGCGCCTGGCCTCTACCGGTATCCACTCGGGTTGGATCTGGAGATCCTCTTCTTCTCTATCACACCTCCAAAAATCAGATCTGGATCTGATCTGGAGGATCTTCAAAACTCTTTTGAAGATCTGCAGTCGTCCTTTTGCAGCAGCGCAGCCTTCTTGCTTTTGATCGCCTTTCCTTGATCTGAATCGCACCAACCAAAGTCCAAAACACCTTTTGGACGTGGAGAGCAAGGGGAGAAGAGACTATGGCATGGAGAAGGAGGGGAGAGGCAGCCTTGGGGCGTGGGTTTCTAATTGAATTGCATTGCATTAGAATTAGGGTTGGGCGCAGGGTCTTATTTATAGACCTCTTGTGATCCAACTCCTCTTCCTCTCAACCAATCACAACCCTTTGTGAAATCAGATCTAAATCTGATTGGTTGGAATAGAGACCCCTGGATTCCTCCTTAGAGGGCGCCTAAGACCAGTCAAACTGGATTCTTAGTAGAACTCTGATTGGAATCCAAAAGGGAGGTGGAGTCCTTGTCCAACAAGGACTCCTAGGCGCCTCCTACTTGGGCTCACGCCACCCTTGGCGTGCGCCCTTCTCCTTGCCAGGTTCTGGCAGGGGGACAGGCCCCCACCAGCTCTCCAATAGGTGCATGACATGTGGTCAAAAGTCAAAGGGTCAATGGTCAACGTTTGACCAGTCAAAGGTAGACTTTTGACCAAAGTCAAAGAACAAGAAATGGCAGGTGACCAAAAATGGCAGGTAATGTCTTACAAATAAGACAACCTATTCTGACTTGGACAACCTCCAGTCAGACCATATGAAGGCCTCTGATTGAGCACAAACTCCTTTGGCTCAGTCAGGACAACTTATTTATGATAGTAAAAGAAGAACGTTAGGTTCAATCGAGTGCTAGCACGATTTCCTTGAACCTAATTGAATCTCATTCAGATCAATTGAACTAGATCAGTTCAATTGATGATCACCAGATTCAAACCCTTGTTTGTGTGACCCAGTTAGGTTCAGTTCTGTATGGTAATGGGATATGTCATGATCTCTATCATAGACATCATCGAAACTCCTTTCGATGGATCAGAACTCTTCTGATTCGAACAGCTAGAATGATCGATCATCTAAATCATTCTAATTGCTCCCAAAATCCACCAGTGACACCTAGCAGTATATGGTGGCAACCCATCAGAGCTGAATGCGAACCTCTTGGTGCAGCTACCTGTGTGATTCAAGTTCTTCTATCTTGAGCCCCGATCAGATTAGGGTTAAGGTGAACTCGTCAAACCCTAGTCTCTGTCATATGATGTAATCATTCGATTCGAGTCCAATGTGAAAATCTAAATAGAAACTCTTTCTATTATTTCACTCTGCCATGGCCATGGGCTTCAGGACTTGATTCTCATGATCATCATAGGGCTACTCCTCTACCACCGAGGTAGATAGATCCCATCTTGATGCAATCCAGTTCCTACAATGAACATGCTATAGCCAACATACACCTCAGGGTTCCATATGGCTAGGAGACCGAGTAATGGTGTAGTCAAACTATAACACCCTCAAGGTGAACTGCCGATGCATCTCAGGTCAAAGAACCAGACACACTACTGCAGCATCGAGTCAGTCATTGACGAGAAGGTAGACTTCCTAATGACTACTCGAGGTGGTCACGCTCAGTGCCCTCGTTCTCTAACGAGTACCTGTACTCTCGCTCCGGTGTCTCCACACCGTAGACTCAAGACTCATCTACTAAAGAGAAGCGATCGTACACCAACCTTCCGGATCAATCACCATCCTCGTGATGATCCTATGGTCGGGAGCTGTTTATGAGTTAATAATGATTATTCATGTCTTAAATTTTCAACTCTTGAAAATATGAATTATCATTACCATTAACTCAAAGGATGTATCACAGACACTAAATACACATGTGTGATAGAAAATAACCCATTTCATTAATTATAGTCAAAATTACAATTTTGCCCCTAGAAGTGTATTACAAGTGTCAGCCAATTCTGGCTTCTAGGGCACATATATCTAACAATCTCCCACTTGTCCTAAAGCCAATTGGCTACAAGTCTAAGTCCCATCTTCTCAAGGTGGGCTTCGATCTTCTGCTGGCCCAACGGCTTTGTAAGTGGGTCTGCCACATTATCTGCGGAGTTGACTCTCTTGACCTCAACGTAACCTTTCTCAAGGTAATCGCGGATGAGATGGTATCACCGTTTGCTTGGAACTCTTCCAGCACAAACAGTCTGCCAGATGTCGACTTTCGATCATCTATATCGGACATGAAGTCCGAGTCTGTGTATCCCTGGAACTTGGAGTTCTCCGTTACCAAAGACCAACATCATATCCTTAGTTCTTCTCAAGTACTTAAGGATACATTTCACAGAAGTCCAGTGTTCTTCACCTGGATTTGACTGATATCTGCTTGTGACACTCACAGCATGGGCTATATCAGGTCGTGTACATAGCATGGCATACATGAGGCTCCCTATTGCAGAAGCATAAGGGATCTTGCTCATGCGTTCTATTTCCTCAGGTGTGCTGGGGCACATCTTCTTGGAAAGATGAATACCATGTCTGAAGGGTATTAATCCCCTCTTAGAGTTTTCCATACTAAACCTCTTTAGTACTTCCTCTATGTACATCTTCTGTGAAAGTCCTAGCATCCTATTCGGTCTATCCCTATAGACCTTAATTCCTAGAATAAAGGATGCTTCACCTAGGTCTTTCATGGAGAATTCCTTGGACAACCACATCTTGACTGATGTCAACATGGGAATATCATTCCCAATAAGGAGGATGTCATCCACGTACAATACGAGGAAGACAACAGCGCTCCCACTGACCCTTTTGAAAACACATGGTTCCTCTTCATTTTTGATGAAACCAAACTTTTTGATCACATCATTGAAACGAGTGTTCCAGCTCCGAGATGCTTGCTTAAGTCCATATATGGACCTTTGCAGCTTGCAAACCTTGTGATCAGTATCACTGGATGTGAAACCTAGCGGCTGTTCCATATAGATATCTTCCTCAAGATATCCATTTAGGAATGCCGTTTTCACGTCCATTTGCCATATTTCATAATCGAAATAGGCTGCAACAGCAAGCAATGTGCGGATGGATTTTAGCATAGCTACCGGGGAAAAGGTATCCTGATAGTCAATGCCTTCACGTTGACTATAACCTTTTGCCACCAGTCTAGCCTTGAATGTCTCCACATTCCCATCTGCACCAATCTTTCTCTTGAAGATCCATTTACACCCAATAGGTACTATACCTTCTGGTGGATCTACCAAGGTCCAGACTTGGTTTGAGTGCATCGAGTCGAATCTTCTGACTTCATTGCCTCAAGCCATTTCTCGGAGTCGATATCTGATATCGCCTCGTTGTAGGTTTTGGGATCATCACCATGAGCACCATTACCTATGAGGAACATTTCCTCTACGTCCTCTGAAATAATACCTAAGTATCTTTCAGGGGGACGGGAAACTCTTTCCGATCTACGAGGTGGAGGAGGTAGTGTTCTTATTGGCTCAACCTGATTTGGTTCCACTTGGTCCTTAGCTCGTTTCTGCTTGTGAGACTTTCTCATCAAGCTTAATCTGCTTTCCAATGCCACTATCTTGAATAAACTATTTTTCAAGAAATATGGCATGTCGACTCACAATCACATTGTGGTCTTCTGGAATGTAGAAATAGTATCCTAATGACTCTTTAGGATATCCTATGAATCGAGCTCTAAAGGACCTAAACTCTAACTTGTCCGCTTGTTGTCTTTTGACATAAGCCGGACAACCCCAAATTCTGAGATGACTCAGACTTGGTTTCTTACCGTGCCATATCTCATACGGTGTGGTAGGAACGGTTTTAGAGGGAACCCTATTCAGTAAATAGATTGAAGTTAATAATGAATGTCCCCAAAGAAAATCTGGGAGGTCTGTGAAGCTCATCATGGATCGAACCATATCCAATAGAGTCCGATTTCTCCGTTCTGAAACCCCGTTGAGTTGAGGTGTTCCTGGTGGAGTCCATTGAGAGACTATGCCATTTTCCTTAAGATAGTCTAGGAATTCCCGGCTAAGGTATTCACCTCCTCGATCTGATCGAAGAACCTTAATGGGTTTTCCAGTTTGTTTTTCTACTTCATGTCTGAATTCTTTGAACTTTTCAAAAGGCTTCAGACTTATGTCTCATAAGATACACATACCCATACCTAGACAGATCATCGGTAAAGGTAATGAAGTAGACAAAATTGCCTCTAGCCGGCACATCGAATGGGCCGCACACATCAGTATGTACTAGGGCAAGGAGATCTGTGGCCCTCTCCCCATGTCCAACAAAAGGGAGTTTAGTCATTTTGCCTTGAAGACAAGATTCACAAGTTGGATATGACTCAAAAGTCAATGGACTCAATAGCCCATTTTTCTCCAATTTGTTAATCCTATCTTCTGCTATATGACCTAATCTCAGGTGCCATAGATATCTGTCGTTTGGACTATCCCTAGGTCGTTTGGCATTCACGTTTTGCTCGATAGTTAAAATAGGTACATCAATATGCAACTGATAAAGACCATTAACAAGGAAACCATTTGCAATTTTATTTCTTTCATAAAGAATGTTACAATGGTCCTTAAAGAAGGTGATCACATAACCTTCTTGTGCTAAGCATGAAACAGAAATCAAATTCCTGCTAGCTGCAGGCACATAATAACAGTCTTTTAAAACTAAGTCTAAACCAGATGGTAATCGCAGAGGGTATGTTCCCACGGCTACTGCAGCAACTCTTGCTCCATTACCGATGCGTAGGATCATGTCTCCATCCCTCAGCCTCCTGCTATCCTCAAGACCCTGCATAGAAGTGCACAGATGAGCACTAGAACCAGAGTCAAGCACCCAACTGGATGCAGAAGAAACCGTAAGGTTAGACTCAATAACGAGCATACCTCCAGAAGGACCTTCCTTCTTGTTCTTCAGGGTGGCCAGGTAAGTAGGGCAGTTCCGCTTCCAATGGCCGTCGCTGTTGCAATGGAAACACTTTCCTTTGCCATCGACCTTCTTCTTCGGTTCTGCCTTCTTCTTCTTTGATCCTTCTACCTTTTGCTTTTTCACAGACTTCTTTTTCTTTCCATAAGACTTTCTTTTGGAAGAAGTCCGTTCCATAGCAAGAACTGAGCCTTTAGAACCTTTCATAGAAAGCTCAGCGGTAACCAGCATATTCATCAACTCGGCCAAGGAATTTTGAAGTTTATGCATGTGGTAATTCATGATGAATTGCCCATATGCATCAGTCAAGGATTGCAGAATAATATCGTTCTGCAAGTCCAAGTCCAACTTCACACCGAGCTTCTCAAGCTCTTCCATGTCCTTGATCATTGTCAGACAGTGATCTTGGACTGACTGCCCATCACGCATCTTAGCCTTAAAAAGTCATTTCGTGACTTGATATTTGGCTGCGCGACTCTGTTCACCAAACATCTCCTGCAGGTGAGCCAACATTTGGCGAGCAGTCCCGATATCTTCATGTTGGCGCTGGAGCTCATCAGACATCGAGCCCAACATGTAGTATCTGGCCTTATTGTCTTCGTCAATCCATTTTTCCAGAGACGCTCTCTGTTCAGTGGATGGACGAGCTGGTAAGGTGGGAGGGTCCTGGTCCAAAACATGTGTTAACTTCTCTGAACCCAAAATAATTTTGTAGTTCCTGAGCCAATCTTTATAATTGGGTCCAGTCAGTCTATGTGTGTCTAGGATACGTGCCAGTGGGTTGGACGCAGACATTTTCCTGTAGAGAGTCAAAGATTCTAGTTAGATACTGTAATTTTGACTTGACCAATTTGTTTAGGGATTTTATTTTTAAACAAATTAGCTCCCACTATTTTCTCGGATCCCTACACTCCCTCTGTAGAGATGCGAAAATCTCCGCGATTGATGATTTCTAGTGGGTGGTGCGGTCTCACCAACTGACTCATCACCTCACCTAACAGTTATTGGTGATGGGTTAGCCAATGAGTGAACAACTCTTGTTCAATGATTCTCTAATCATGGTGCACCCAAACTTGGTCTCTAATTCATGAATCTCACCGTATCCGGAATATTGATCCACTCCTTAGTTAAGTCAGACCCACCATTTGCATAGACTGGGTTCCTAATTGGGTCTCTCACCGTATCCGGAATATTGAGCCCAACTCATCCTCCAGCCCATAGCATCCAATGCCTAATAGACATGGTTGCGTCTTCCCGGTGCAACTGAGCCACTGTATCCAGCCGAGAACAATCAACCCCGGGAAGGGCCCGCACGTCTACAATGGTGGAAGACCTCGGACTTAATCTTTTCTTAGGGAGAATTGATTCAGGTCTCATTAAACTAGACTTGGCTTAGTCATAACAATTATGACTAACCTAGTGGCATGGGTCAGCTCGGATTATTGACCACCTCAGATCAGAACTGTGTCAACAGATATGGCCAGGTAAGTGAGACCGGTGGAAGGAATATGCCGTTAACTCGCACAAGAACGCATTCAGGTCGAGTAGCTTCCAATTAAAAACCAGTCGGTCGTCTGTGCCAAACTTACCTTAGACACCAAATTGTTGAGTCAGAACCAATTGGGTTAGCCTACAATCCAGACTCTAACCTCTGAGCCTAATTAGGTCTTGCTTGATCGTGACTCGATCTTGACCCAGACTTAATCCTATTAGGCTGGTCAATTTAAGCATTGTTGATCCCATCTAACCAACTCTTGATTCGGTTTGATCAACCGCTTAGACCTAATTGAGCTACCCAAGCCCGAACCCAGTATTATGAATATGTCTTAGATCTGAAATTCTCAATTTTAGACCTAATTAATATTCCATAAACTTAATTCTTAATTAAGTTGGGTTCATAAACAAAATATGCACAATAAATCCTAGGGTTTCAGGATCTAGGGTTTTGCAGAAAGTAAGTTTTGGGTTTCTGATTAAGGACGAACACGCAGCACCCCTACACGTCATAAGAACACCCCATCGAATGGGAAGAGAGGGCCTTTAAACCCTTCTTCGTTCTTATGACCGGACGGCCAAGAGGAACGCCTTAATCAGGAACATGTAAATCTACAAAACAGTTATAGATCTATATCATATATCTCATATACAAATTTAGATCTAATCAAGGCATATTTTGCATACATCTCATGTATCAAATCATGCATGTTTTCAGATCTAAATTATCACATAATAATCTAAAAAATTAGATTTAAATTGATCTAATCAAAATAAATTCTAATCTAGACAATTATGTAGAACTATTCTACAACTAGTCTAGTCATGCATCTATCATATCTCATATGATATTTAAAATTAAATAATTTTTATTTGCTGTTTATCAGATGTTATTATAACACTTATAATATCAGAAAATAGTAAATAAGAAGATCTAAAATATGATTTAATCAGATTAAATCAAAGACATGCAAAACTATTCTATAGAACTATTCTATTCTAGAACTAGTCATGCATATCTTCATGTTCTTAGATCCAAATCATTTAATTTTAATTTTTTTGATTTCAGATCTGATCACATCTCATGTGACATCTGAAATCACTTTATTTTCTAATTAAAATAAAATTAAAATCAGATCTAAACAATTTAGAACCATGGCTCTGATACCAGTTGAAGGGAAATCCTGATTTCCCGGTCCAGGTTCGTCCAGATCTGATTAGATCAAGAGATATATTTCAAAAATTTTTCTCTTGATCTCAATCAGATCTTGATATGTTTCAGATCTGATTCTTATTATTTTAATAAATAAAATAAAATAAGATAAATTAAATCAAATTTAATTTACCTGATTTGGGTAATCCTATTACCCTGTAGATGATCCTGATTGCAGCGGAAGGTTCTGGATCTTAGCCACGCAAGCGCCTGGCCTCTACCGGTATCCACTCGGGTTGGATCTGGAGATCCTCTTCTTCTCTATCACACCTCCAAAAATCAGATCTGGATCTGATCTGGAGGATCTTCAAAACTCTTTTGAAGATCTGCAGTCGTCCTTTTGCAGCAGCGCAGCCTTCTTGCTTTTGATCGCCTTTCCTTGATCTGAATCGCACCAAACTAAGTCCAAAACACCTTTTGGACGTGGAGAGCAAGGGGAGAAGAGACTATGGCATGGAGAAGGAGGGGAGAGGCAGCCTTGGGGCGTGGGGTTTCTAATAATTGCATTGGAATTAGGGTTGGGCGCAGGGTCTTATTTATAGACCTCTTGTGATCCAACTCCTCTTCCTCTCAACCAATCACAACCCTTTGTGAAATCAGATCTAAATCTGATTGGTTGGAATAGAGACCCCTGGATTCCTCCTTAGAGGGTGCCTAAGACCAGTCAAACTGGATTCTTAGTAGAACTCTGATTGGAATCCAAAAGGGAGGTGGAGTCCTTGTCCAACAAGGACTCCTAGGCGCCTCCTACTTGGGCTCACGCCACCCTTGGCGTGCGCCCTTCTCCTTGCCAGGTTCTGGCAGGGGGACAGGCCCCCACCAGCTCTCCAATAGGTGCATGACATGTGGTCAAAAGTCAAAGGGTGAATGGTCAACGTTTGACCAGTCAAAGGTAGACTTTTGACCAAAGTCAAAGAACAAGAAATGGCAGGTGACCAAAAATGGCAGGTAATGTCTTACAAATAAGACAACCTATTCTGACTTGGACAACCTCCAGTCAGACCATATGAAGGCCTCTGATTGAGCACAAACTCCTTTGGCTCAGTCAGGACAACTTATTTATGATAGTAAAAGAAGAACGTTAGGTTCAATCGAGTGCTAGCACGATTTCCTTGAACCTAATTGAATCTCATTCAGATCAATTGAACTAGATCAGTTCAATTGATGATCACCAGATTCAAACCCTTGTTTGTGTGACCCAGTTAGGTTCAGTTCTGTATGGTAATGGGATATGTCATGATCTCTATCATAGACATCATCGAAACTCCTTTCGATGGATCAGAACTCTTCTGATTCGAACAGCTAGAATGATCGATCATCTAAATCATTCTAATTGCTCCCAAAATCCACCAGTGACACCTAGCAGTATATGGTGGCAACCCATCAGAGCTGAATGCGAACCTCTTGGTGCAGCTACCTGTGTGATTAAGTTCTTCTATCTTGAGCCCCGATCAGATTAGGGTTAAGGTGAACTCGTCAAACCCTAGTCTCTGTCATATGATGTAATCATTCGATTCGAGTCCAATGTGAAAATCTAAATAGAAACTCTTTCTATTATTTCACTCTGCCATGGCCATGGGCTTTCAGGACTTGATTCTCATGATCATCATAGGGCTACTCCTCTACCACCGAGGTAGATAGATCCCATCTTGATGCAATCCAGTTCCTACAATGAACATGCTATAGCCAACATACACCTCAGGGTTCCATATGGCTAGGAGACCGAGTAATGGTGTAGTCAAACTATAACACCCTCAAGGTGAACTGCCGATGCATCTCAGGTCAAAGAACCAGACACACTACTGCAGCATCGAGTCAGTCATTGACGAGAAGGTAGACTTCCTAATGACTACTCGAGGTGGTCACGCTCAGTGCCCTCGTTCTCTAACGAGTACCTGTACTCTCGCTCCGGTGTCTCCACACCGTAGACTCAAGACTCATCTACTAAAGAGAAGCGATCGTACACCAACCTTCCGGATCAATCACCATCCTCGTGATGATCCTATGGTCGGGAGCTGTTTATGAGTTAATAATGATTATTCATGTCTTAAATTTTCAACTCTTGAAAATATGAATTATCATTACCATTAACTCAAAGGATGTATCACAGACACTAAATACACATGTGTGATAGAAAATAACCCATTTCATTAATTATAGTCAAAATTATAATTTTGCCCCTAGAAGTGTATTACAAGTGTCAGCCAATTCTGGCTTCTAGGGCACATATATCTAACAACTGTATTGTTTATATGTAGATTTAGGATTTTGATGTATTTTATTTTTTTAAAAAAATATTATAATAAATTTTATTCGATAATAAAATTTTAGTATTTTAAAATAATTTTTATGTTTATTATATTTTGTTGTGTTATATATTTATAATTATCAGATAAAATATATAAAAAATAAAATTTTTAATTTTTTTAATTATAAAAAGATCTACGATAGCAGTTTTATAATTGCTGTCATATCCATGCCAATCATTACCATAGGTCCGTGGTGCTAACGGTGCCAACCACTGCATTAGACCTACGGCAGCGGTTAAGAAATCGCTGCTATAGATTACCTATGATAGCGGTTATGTAACCATTGTTATAGATAACCTATGGCAGCGGTTACGTAACCGCTGCTATAGGTTGATATGTTGTAGTGGTTTATAAACCGCTGCAATAGGCTATCTATGGCAGCGGTTCAAACAACCGCTGCTATAGAGCTACGACGACGGCCGCAGTAGTAGCGGTTAGAAAATCGCTGTCATAGCCTATGGCAGTGATTTTTTGGGGGCAGCGGTTACGAACCGCTGCCGTAGTCCTTTTTTGTAGTAGTATTTTCATAAAAGATTTGGGAGAAGCATCTTGTATACTAGATATAAAGATCTATAAAGATAGATCTAAGAGGATGCTAGGCTTATCTATGGCAATGATTTTTGATGCTACGGTAGTGGTTATGAATCGCTGCCATAGCCCTTTTTTGTAGTAGTATTTTTATGAAAGATTTGGAAGAAGCATCCTGTATACTAGATATAAAGATCTATAGAGATAGATCTAAGAGGATGCTAGACTTGTCCCGGTCTAGGTACATTGACTTAATACTGAAAAGGTTCATTATGTATGAGAGTAAAAGAGGTTACTTATCTATGAGTCAAGGCATACATCTCTCTAAGAAGATGTCTCCTAAGACACCTGAAGAGAGAAATAGAATGAGTTCTATTCCTTATGCTTTGGTTGTAGGATCAATAATATATGCCATGTTATGTACTAGACCTGATGTTGCTTATGCTTTAGGCATAGCCAGTAGATTTCAAGCTGATCCAAAAGAGGATCATTGAAAAGCTATGAAAAATATTTTAAAGTACTTGAGAAGAACTAAGGATATTTTTTTAGTGTCTGGTGTATCTGATTTCAAACTAGAAGGATGATAAGTATCATAAATTCATCAATAAAAGTATTAATTTATCAATTAATTCATATTAATTTTTAAAAATTATTAATTAATTGATACATATTTTTAAGAAATTCATATTTTTATTAATTAAAAAATAATAAAAATTAAAAAATAAAATTTGTATAATTAATAGAAAGAGCTCATTTTTTTGTCATAACGAAATAAGTTTGAAACAAAATGAAGATAAAATGGACTAGATATGAAATTTTAAAGATAAAAAAAATTAAAAAAAAAAAATGGCTCAGTCGGCTCCGCAAAGCCAAGCCAAGCCGGCACGCCATCAAAGCCAACTTAGTCATAGAAGCCGCCAGCTGGTCCATAGAATAGTGTAGAAAGCCAGCTCAGCGATAACCGATGAATCACGGAGCGACACGTGGAAGACCAAGATCCTTAAAGGGTTTATAGAAAATCTATCATGGCTCACAAGGCATTTTGGTATTTTCACTCGACAAAAGGATGTGCTGATTGTTGCAGTGTGCGATATACTCGATCCACGTAATCTATGGGAACAGTAATGGTACGATTGGATGGCTGTGGTTGTTTGCAGTCAAGATCGGATGGTGGAGATTTAAAATCAAATTTGATTCGAAATCAGCTTCACACGGATCACCATCGGATGGCAGTGCTGACATCTGACTCAAATCCAATGGTCTAGAATGCTCCCGATGGTGAATCAAATACCAGCGCTTGATCCAACGGCCCGATCTTCTCCATCAAAGATGATCTGACGGTATATAGTCAATCCAACTATGGAAAGGAGTTTTAAAGGATTTTTGCTTGATTTTGGAGTTGTTTGATCAGGATCCAATGGCCAGAACACATCCAAACTAATGTAATCTAATTTTGGCTCGAATTTCTTCATATTTTGATAAAAAAAGGCTCTTAATCCTACATTGCCCAGCAACAAATCCTCCAACCCTCCCACACCTATAAATAAGATCCCAGGCCTCCAGAATTCGTTATCTTCGATTAAGGTGAAGCTTTGGTATAGGGTAGAGTCAGGTTTTAGATTAATGGCTGCTTCGAGGCAACTAGTGTCGAGAGGAAGAGTTGGGTTCGAGGCAACTGGTGTCGAGAGGAAGAGCTGGGCTTCCACACCATCTTTCTGCCAATGCCGATCCAAGATTAGAGATCAGTCTATTTTAATTTTTTTAAAAAATTTAATGTATTTAAATTATGAAACTTTTAATTAATATAATATTTATTTTTATGCTCTTTATTTTTATTATAATTTAATTTCTGCACTTTCATTATTGTTCTTTATTTTACTGCAAGTAGATGCTAAGATCTAAATAGTAGATCCTAGTACCAAGTTTATTTTTCTGTACTATTTAAATTTTGCTTTTAATTTCTAACTTTAATTTTATTTTCAAAACCTCTTTTTTTTGTAAAATTAAAAATTTCAAATCTAAAACACTATCTTTCCTATGGATTCGACCAGACTCAATGCTATCTATATATTTTTAATTATTTTAAGAAGTCAGATTAAACTAATAAACATGGTATCTTAACAACAACATCGCACATCTATCAAATTTTTGGCACCATTGCTGGAGAAGAAATAGATGATATTTTTTTTATTAATTTTTTTGTAAATTATTTATAAATATTTTTTTTTGTAAATATTGCTTACTAATTTTTTTTATTTATTTTATAGGAAAAGAGATAAAGAAGAATAAAATTAAGAAAGCAAAGCTTCTAATCTTGCTTGGTGAGATCAATCCTAATCCTAGATTTTATTATTATTATTATTTATTTTATATTTAAATTAATCTAAAAAATACCCACTTAAACCTAATTAAAAAGCTTCATGACAAGATTAGAAATCGTAACTGCTTAGAGCATGCATCATATTAATTTTATTTTTTATTTTGATGATTGCTGCAGACAAGGTAAACTCTTTCAGTTTAACTAAATTGCATGCATCTAGTTTAAGTTGCATAGAACCCTTTGTTGAAAGTGATTATGCATATACATCTTTAAATCAACTTAAGGGCAACATCCAATTAAATAAGATAAGGGAGGGATTTGATCACCCTTCCTTGATCCATAAACAACCAACCAGCATCTTGCACTAATCTAAGTCTTTAATTTTAAAATCAATTAGACATTAGCCCTAGAAACTCGAGCTCATAGGATAAGAAATCCTAAAAGTTGGACCGGATTAGGGTTAATCAATTTAACTGATGTCTAGAAAAGTAGTTCAGGAATGACTGGGCCCGAAGGAAGGTAGTTACTTAATTGATTTCATTAGTTTATGACCAAGCATAATTGATCTCTAAGGCAAGCAACAAGAGGACCCCCACCGATCTTACACTTATTTGATCAGTTGATTGGCTGATCCTACACTTGGAGGGCTTGAAAATGATCTTGGCAGTTAGGAGCTGTCTAGATCTAGGATAATTCTTAGACAAGATTGATTGACCAACTTGATTGCTAACCAACATCAAATCAAATTAAACCTAATTCTTCTCTCTCTTCTTAGTTCTAGGACTCCTTAGGACCTCTTCTTTAGAACTCTTCTTTCTTTCTTCTTCTTTCTCCTCTAAAAATAAAATAGAATAAAATAAAAATTAAATTAAATTAAACTAACTAAAAAATTATTAAAAATAATAATTAAATTAAATTAAAAATAATAAGTAAATAAAAAAAATAAAAAAATTAAAAATTAATAAAATAATAAAAAATATAAAAAAATTTTAAAAAATTTTAAAAAAATTTTGAACCATATATTAGGATTGCACTAATACATACACGGTAGAAAATTCCTTTACCTGATCTAGTTAAACCCAACTATAAAATTAAATGGCTGAATCATATTAAATTCAATAACCAAATGGCTGAAAATTTTAGAGAACCACCTAGGCAAATGAAGGAATACTTTTTCTTCCACCTATAATCCATCGACTTGTATTCAATTATCTGAAATTCATGCTATCCACTATGAGATCAAGCCGATCACAATTCAGATGCTCTCATCTTTCTCTGGAAGCACCAACAAAGATCCTTTTAAGCATCTGGATGAGTTTTTAGAAATCTACTCTATAGTAAGAATTTAAAATTTAACTAATGATGCCCCTAGACTAATCTTATTTTTCTTATCATTAAAAGACAAAGTCAAGTACTAGCTTGGCACAATAGAAAGACCAATTAAAACTTGGGCTGAATTGCAAAATAAATTTCTTAAGAAATTTTATCCCATAGGCCGAACCAACGTTATGAGACGAGCTATCACTAGATTTGCTCAGCTTTCAGGAGAACAAATTCATGAGTCATGGGAAAGACTTAAGGAACTTATCCACACCATGGTCTATCTAAGTGGCAAATAGTTCAAGCTTTCTATTAGGATTTAGGAGATCAATATAGACAATTGGTAGATGCATCCTGTGGAGGTGCATTCATGAGCAAGAGTGAGGATGAAGCTTATACATTGTTTGAAACTTTAAGTAAAAATTTGATTAACCATGCCTCACTATCCTCTTATGAAAGATCAATTTCTCATCAAAAATGGGCAGGAATATATGAGAACCAACATCCAGAACCTAGTTCTAAGGCCGACCTAAATCTAATAGTCCAAAAATTAGATAAAGTGGATCTTCTTGCTCAAAAATTAGATCAAGTACTAACCCTAGGTCAACAAACTCCTGCATAATTTTCTTCACCTTCTAACTATCAAGAGATTTATTCAATCTATGCTAGCTCAACCTATAGTGTGAGTAAATGTCCTATGGCTGCACAGTTTTCATCTTTTATTCAAGAACAAATCCAAGTTACTCAAGGCTACTCCAAGCCGGTTAATGATCCATTTTTAAATTTATATAATTCTAGTTGGAGAAACCATCCTAATTTTTCTTGAAAATCACAATAGACTCAGGCTCAGATCCAAACTCCATTAGTGCAAAATTATCAAAGTAGACCTTAATACTAGAATTATGCTTATAATAAAGGTCAGCCTAGTCAGTCTTTCTAGCCACCACATTATAATCAGCCCTCATACTCACCTCCTCAACAGACCAATCTAGCTGACGATAGATTTAACCAACTTCAATAATTGATTCTAACTCAACAACAATCTATCGCCAGGCTAGAAGCCCAAATTAGATAACTAGCTGAATCTAACATGAGGAGAGAACTAGGTCAATTATCGAGCCTACCAATTACAAATCCTATAAATAATCCATCTATTATCCACCAACCACCTGGACTAAATTTTCAATCTAATATCCCACCTAAGAATTTCTAATTAGAGAATGCCACAGTAATTTCTGAAATTAAAAGCTATATGATTCTTATGGACCCATACCAAGATCAAGTGAGAGAGGCTAGTACTGATGCTAGCCAAGATGAAAATATTAAAGAAGAGGTTAGTACTGAAACTAACCGCATAGAAGTATTCGAGCCCGAAATTAGTACTGATGCTGGTTCCAAATTAAATGAGATAGAAATAGGAAAGAAGAAAGCGAATGATTTACCAAAGTCTTATAAACCTAATGTCCTATTTTCTTCAATCCTAGAAGTCAGTTCTTCTTACAAAAATCAAGAGGCATGTAATGAAGTATCAATGGAGTTGTTTAAGCAAGATCACATTAATTTATCTTTAGAATTAAACCCATTTTTAGACATCCTTCCAGTACCCAGTGCATTAAACTCAACTCCTAATCCAAAAACTCAAGTATTGAATATTTTAGACGAACAAATAAGAGAAATTTTTAAAAAATAAGGGTCTGAGAAAGGGATCACAAAATATATTCTCAAAATTAACAATGAATATATCAATAATGGGATAACAAACTATCTTCCTAAGATTGACAATCCAAAACTATTAGAATTTGTCAATCCAATATTTGATACATGATAGGTAAGCTGCATTATGTCTGGCTAAAGATGGTAAACTTAGTCCTTGTTGGAAGGCAACCCAATATTTAGTTTTCTTGCATCTAATTTTTAGTTTATTTTTTTTTAGGTCATCTTGAATAAAGTTGGAGGGAGAGCTTAAATTTTCAAAGGGATATACTGGACCAAATACATTAAGTCAGGTGTATTCTTTCTTATTCTTTATTACACCCTTTATTTTTTCTTCTCCATTGAGGACAATGTCGATTATGTTAGGAGGGAGAATAATAAAATTTTAAAATTATTTAAGTCCTCGAAAGAAGTTAGTATTTAGTAGTTAGACACTCGATTATGCTTAAGAATCGAATTGAACTAAGCATTTTTAAAATAAAATTGATGCACAGATCAGAGAATTTATGAGATATTAAGGGATGAAGTATTAAGAAAATCTAATAAAGAGTTAAGTCTAGAACTTAAAAAGTTTTTTTTTGGAGCATTTTTAATTTTTCTACCAGCATCAAAGAAAAGTTTACTTTTTATGGGTTTGTGTAGGATAACCATACATTTCTACATATTAAAAAAAAATTAAAATAAAATAAAATAGTTTCTAAGTACTTCTCATTAAGTAATCAGGCCTCTTTGCCTAAGCAAGCATTGAGTTTTGCGTCAAAAGATGGGAAGGACAAAGAAGCTCGTTATAAAGGTAGTCTTAACTCGTAGTTTGTTTGATTCGAGCTAGTAAGCTCGAGGAATATTCTATACCTAATATCCTAAAGTTAATTGGTTTGGGAGTCATTGGTCCAAGACTCATTACATAGATCAAATAGAAAGCTTAAAAGGTTAAGACACTCAATAATGGTACAATGTTAAAAAATAAATAAATAATATCGATTTCCTATTGAGTAATCGGATCCCATTGCCTAAGTAAGCAATGATATTTGCATCAAAAAGTGGGCAATGTGAATAAAAAATAATTCAATAAATAAAGGATGGAAGTGACAATACTCTTGCCCATATGAAAATTTAGTCGAATCAGAGATAAAGATAGGATGATTTAGAAAAAGTTCAGAAAAATGTAATGTTCTTTACTTAATTTTTATTGGTAAGTATTAATACCCCAATGATATATCTCACTTATGCTCTACTAAATATCAATGGCCATTTTAAAAACTTCTTAGATAAAATTCGAAACTCTAAAGTTAAAAGATATCTAAAATTAAATTCTTTCTTTACTCGAGGATGAGCAAAACTTAAGTTGGAGAGTGTGATAAGTACCATAAATTCATCAATAAAATTATTAATTTATTAATTAATTTATATTAATTTTTAAAAATTAATGATCAATTTATATATATATTTAAGAAATTTATATTTTTATTAATTAAAAAATAATAAAAATTAATAAAAATTAAAAAATAAAATTTTATTATCAATAGAAAGAGCTCATTTTTTTGATCATAATGAAACAAGTTTGAAGAAAAACAAAGATAAAATAGATCAAATATGAATTTTTAAAGATAAAAAAATAAAAATAAAAATAAAAAAAAAAGGCTCAGCCAACTCCGCAAGCCAAGCCACAAAGCCAAGCCAAGTCGGCGTGCCATCAAAGCCAACTCAGCCAGAGAAGTCGCCAGTCAGTCCACAAAATAGTGTAGACCATCAGCTCAGTGGTAACCGGCGAATCATGGAGTGACACATGGAAGACCAAGACCCTTAAAAGATTTATACAAAATCTATCATGGCTCACAAGGCATTTTGGTCTTTTAACTCGATAAAAGGAGGTGCTGATTGATTGCAGTGTGCAGTATACTCGGTCCACGTGGTCTATGGAAACTGTAATGGCATGATCGGATGGCTGCAGTTATTTACGGTTAAGATCGGACGGTGAAGGTTTAAAATCGAATTTGATTCGAAATCAACTTCACACGGATCGCCATCAGATGGCAGCACTCACATCTAACTCAGATCCAATGGTCCAGAATGCTCCCAATGGTGAATCAAACACCAACGCTTGATCCGACGGCCCGATGTTCTCCATCAAAGCGTGATTCGATGGTCTATAGTCAATCCAACTATGGAAAGGAGTTTTAAATGGTTTTTGCTTGATTTTAGAGTCATTTGATTAGCATCCAATGTCCAGAACACATCCAGACTAATGTAATCTGATTTTGACCCAAACTTCTTCATATTTGATGGAAAAAAATGCTCTTAGTCCCACATTGCCCAGCAATAAATCCTCCAACCCTCCAACACCTACAAATAAGACCCCAAGCCTCCAGAATTCATTATCTTTGATTAAGGTGAAGCTTTGGTATAGGGTAGAGTCAGGCTTTGGATTCATGGCTGCTTTAAGGTAGCTGGTGTCGAGAGGAAGAGCTAGGTTTGAGGCAACTAGTATCGAGAGGAAGAGTTGGGCTTCTACACCATCTTTCTACCAATGCCGATCCAAGATCAGAGATTAATCTATTTTAATTTTTTTTTAATTTTATATATTTAAATTATGAATCTTTTAATTAATATAATATTTATTTTTATGCTCTTTAATTTTATGCTTTTTATTTTTATTATAATTTAATTTTTATACTTTAATTATTGCTCTTTATTTTACTGCAAGTAGATTCTAAGATCTAAATAGTATATCCTAGTACTAAGTTAATTTTTCTATGCTATTTAAATTTTGCTTTTAATTTTTAACTTTAATTTTATTTTTAAAATCTTTCTTTTTTTTATAAAATTAAAGATTTTAAATCTAAAATACTATCTTTTCTATTAATTTGATCCGACTCACTACTATTTATGTATTTTTAATTATTTTAAAAAGTTTGATTAAACTGATAAACATGGTGTCTTAACAACAACATCGCGCATCTATCACAAGCCAATCTAATACACTCTAATTTAAGGCTCGGATCAACCCTCCCAAGTTTTGGAACCTCCCAAAAACTTGAATCAAAATAATAAAGTAGAGTATAAGAGTTAATGATAATCAAATACAAATTTAGCTTCCTTAATGAGCAAATAAAATCTTAAGAATGCTTTTCACAATAATAGAGAAAGCATTTCTAATTTTCCTTAAGGTTGTTGGAGACCTGAATGAACTCTTGAAAGGTTGGTGAACTTGAAAGGAAAGCTTCTTTGCTTGAAGATGACTTTTGCTTAGGGCTAAATTGATTGTATCAATCTCTTATGTTTTTTTCTTTTTTATAGCCTTTTAAATCTTCAATGAATGGAGGAGAGAATTCTGGATAAGACTTGTAGCCATTGGAGACCTTAAAGAAAGTATTAAAAGCTGCCAAAATGGGATAAAACTAGTTGTTATAGAAGATTTCTATCACACGGGTCGACTCATGGATCGATCTCTGGCACAGAGGTTGACCTCAAGATTGACCTCTGAGATAGAATTCAGAAAATCAATCATTCTATATTTTTGGCCTTCGGAACAGCAGAGGTCAACCCTTGGCATAGAGTCAGCATGCGAAATAGCCCATTTCAGTAGGGGTAGACCTAGGGGTCGATCCTTTTACTTCAAACTTAATTTTCTTTCAAAAAATGCATCCAAAAATCATAAAACTATCTCTAAAGGATCAAAAATCTTTTATACTTTCTCTTGAGGCTCTCAGATCAAAATTTGAAAAAATTATGATTCTGCTCCTGAAATACAAAAAGTTTTTTTCCAAGCCAAATTCATTAGTAATCTTCTCAAATGCTTTATAAGCATCAAAATCAATTCTTAGAGCAACAATCTTTTCTTTTTTGATGATGATAAAATATTTGAGCATAAGCAAAAAATAAAGCATGTAGAAGCCTACATCACTTACTAGAATATCATATTCAGTTATTTGACAAATATTACATAAAGAATAGTTTGAAGATTACTTATGGTTAGACATTCAAATTATTTATAAAAATATTTGACTTACTTATTTCTTTTGTCAATTTTACTTTAATTTTGCTTATAGCTTAATTTTACTTACTCTACTCCCTCTTTTTGACATCATCAAGTAAGATCTTAAGAAATTTTAAAATTCAAAAAGAAAATGCCTCCTCCTTAAATTATTTCATATGTTTTCTTGTTAGAACAAGAGTTTATAACAAAACTTTCAATTAGCTTATATACAACATAGTATTTTTAGCATATCATAATAAAATTTTAGCTAATTCACAAAGGTTACATTTCACATCATTCAAAAGACGTCATCATATTTATATACACATATTTACATCCAAATAATTATCATTTCACACATAATAAATCATAACATCAAGTCATAAAAATATATAACTGCTAAAGATATCAAAAAGCATTCATGAGAGTTAGATCATCAAAACATACAAAATTCATGGATACAACTATCCATAACCCAAGCAGCCAACAGTACTAATGCTATAAGTTAGATCCAAAAAAATATATAACTAACCATGACTTGATCAACAACTCATAGAAACAACTAAGAGATACTAGATCATAACCTAATATAAAGATGACTAAACTAGATCTAGTAGAGATCATGGCTGAAAGCATCTGAATTAGATGAAGAATAGAGATGTGATGGAGTATGTCAAATGATAGATGTATCAAATTCAAAAAATTGAATCAAATCAAATGAATCATCTCTCCTTTAAAAGCTTATAATTTATTTTTTTTTTCTTTATAAAAAATTAGCTTAAACTCAAATATCAAAGGCTCTACTCTTTTTTGAATGAATATAATTTTTTGAATAGATTTTCAAGTATGTACTTTTAAGCTTTAAGAGGATTAGAGCTTTTCAAAGATTTAAATAGTGGAATCAAGCATAACATTTAATTCATTATTTATGATTTTTTTTAAATAAATTTTAGTCAATTAAGCTTGAAAAAGATATATATCAAAAATGTATCAAGCAAAATAAAGATAGTATCAGAGCAAAAATAATTTTATAAAGATTTCTAAAGGCATATTAAAAATTCTGTATTATATTCATATTTTTAAATAAGTTTCAAAATTAGAAGTATGTATCAAAATTAATTTATTTAGAGTGAGAATATATTTTAAATTAGTTTTAACTTTAATTAGTTATCAAAAATGATTTGGCAATCAAATCAATTAAATTTAAACTAGATAATCACATGAAGGCTTAAGTTAAAAGGATCATAAAATAATCAAAGTTTATTATCCTTAACTCAAGTTAATTAGAATGTTCAGTCAGGGCTAACTAGATAATACTTAACAAACAAACATCTTTCTTCTTATTTTTTAAGAGTAAATACCAAAAAATTCATCACATAATATTTTCTTCCCCTCTTTTTCATAATTATTGTTGGATAAATTTATCTTTTAGCTTTTCTTCCTCATTTTAAAAGAATACAATAAATTTAGAATGAATATCTTTTTTTATTTTATTTTAAATTCTATTTATGAATAATATGGATCTAAAATACATCTCCCCATTTTTGAACAAAATAAATACATTAAACAAAATTATTTTGAACTTCAAAGATTCAAGAGAGATGGAATATTTCAAAGATTAAAGATTTTAAATAGATCATTCAAGGTAAATTATAAGATATATTCAATTTTTCAGGGATCATCTCTTTTTATTATTATTATTATTATATATATTAAGATGAATAAAATATAAGATAAATGTTAAGCTATCTGATATCAATTGATTAAAAACTAAAATTCTCTTTGAATATTTGATTTTAATAGCTTTTTTAAAATATTTTGCTTGATGTCAATATCAAAAGACTTAAAAAGAGTATTTTTCTTAAATTTATTTTTTAAAATAATCAATCTGAACAAAGCATGAATATTCATCAATAATCCTCTTTTAAGATCAAAAATAATTTCTTGATACTAATTAATTTCCAAAAAAGAATAATAATATGATCAAAATGTGTAAAATACAAATAATTGCTTAAAAATGAATCAAATGATCAAAATTATTAGAATGCTCAAATAAATTCATGACATAAGTAAAGTATAATTGTTTATCCATAATTTTTTTTATTAAGTTTAAAAATATTTTTTTTTCTTATAGTCAAGAAAAGAACAAGGATGGATAATTTTTAACTTAAAGTAATGAAATTAAGTCTCGAGAATTGATCCAAAAATATTAGTAGAGGATAAATTGGGATCAAAAGAAGGATATTTAAGCAAAAGGATCTAGAATTCTCAATTCTCTCCTAATTTCATAAAATTTATCTTCACTTAAGGCCTTAGTAAAAATATCAGTCAATTATTTTTTAGTACAAACATAATCAAGAATTATGTCATTATTTTGAACATGCTTCCTTATGAAATAATGTCTTATTTCAATGTGTTTTGACCTAGAGTGTTGGATTGGATTCTTAGATAGATTTATGGTACTAGTATTATTACATCTTATGGGAGTTTTATTTAGTTTGATGCCAAAGTCCTTAAGTTGTTGCTTAATCTATAAGATTTGTGCACAACAACTTTTGGCTGCAATGTATTAGGCTTCGATCGTAGATAATGCTATTAAATTTTACTTCTTGCTAAACCAAGAGTTTAAGTTAACTCCTAAAAATTGACAAGCTCTACTAGTGCTTTTTCTATCTAATCTACATCCAGCAAAGTTTGCATCTGAATATCCAATTAAATTAATTGATGAATTCTTAAAGTACCATAAATCTATGGATTGAGTTTCTTTTAGATATTTAAATATTTTTTTATAGCATTTAAATATAATTTTTTTAGATTAGATTGAAATCGTACACATAAACAAATACTAAACATCATATCTGATCTACTAGCAGTTAAATACAATAAAAAATCTATCATGCCTCTATAGACTTTTGTATCAACACTTTTACCTCCTTCATCCTTATCAAGCTTACATGATGAACTCATAGGTGTACCAATGGCTTTGAAGCTCTCCATCCTAAATCTTTTAAGTAGCTCTCTTGTATACTTGCTTTGGATGATGGAGATTTTTTTCTTTGTTTGTTTGATTTGAAGTTCAAGGAAGAATGTTAGTTCACCTATCATGCTCATCTCGAACTCCTCCTACATGAGCTTAGCAAAATCTTGACATAAAGTTTCATTAGTGGACCCAAATATAATGTCATCAACATATATTTGTATTACTAAGATATCATCATGATCTCTTTTAATGAAAATAATTATATCTATATTTTTTTAAAAAAATTCATTATTAAGCAAGAATTTACTTAATCTTTCATACCAAGCCCTAGGTGCTTGTTTTAAACTATATAATGCTTTATTTAATTTGAAAATATGATTAGAAAAAGCATGATTTTTAAAACCTAGAGGTTATTCTACATAAACTTCTTCGGCAATATATCCATTTAGAAAACCACTTTTAACATCCATTTAAAATAACTTAAAATTCATAAAGCATGCACAAGCAAGTAAAAGTCTAATTGGTTCTAGTCTAGCAATAGGTGCAAAGGTCTCATCAAAATTAATTTTCTTTTCTTGATTATAATTCTTTACAACTAATCTTGCTTTATTCTTAATTATATTTTTATTTTCATCCAATTTATTTCTATATACCCATTTTATGCTAATTATTGAATGATTTTTAGATCTTGATACTAAGGTCCAAACATTATTTCTTTCAAATTGATTAAGTTTTTCTTGTATTGCATTTATCCAATTATAATCTTTTCAGCTTCATCTATGAAAATAAATGCAAAATTATTGTATGCATCTCTAAGTGAAGAGCGAGTTCTTACACCATGTGTAGGATCACCAATAATTAGTTTTTGGGGTGATTGTGAAAATACCTCCATTCTTAGCATCAAGCATGATGAATTAGGACTCATCACCAGTCTTGAGCATCCACTATTAAGATACCATCTTTGATTTTTTTCTTTGAATGCAAGACACACCTACATGCAAAATCAAGTCCTTACTCTAGGTACCCAAGTTTTTTTGGGTCCTTTAACGTTAGTCACAATGATTTCTTTTGGAGCTCATATTTTCTTTACATTTAAATTGTTAGAGAAATATGTATAAGATTTTTGTCCTCGTTTACCATATTTAAAGTAAGTAACATTTGAAAATTTTTTGCTTTATGAATCTATAAAAATATTTTTCAAAAATTTTTATTTTCTTAGGGGGTTATAGCCTAGACCGGCCTTATCATAAATGGTATTTTGATTTTCAAGAATCATATGAAGTTTATTTGAACTTAAAGTAAATTTTTTAACCATCAATTTTAGTTTATTGATTTTATTTTTTAAATATAGATTCTCTTGAGTTAAGACTAGTTTTTCACTTAGGATAATTTTATTTTCTTTTAGCAAGACTTGATTCTTAAATTTTAGATCTTTATTTTTAGTACTTAATTTTTTTAAATTATCTACAAATTATAGAAGGTTTTTTGAAGTTCTTCAAATGTAAATTTATTTGAGATTTCAGCACTTACCTCATTTTCATGTGCCAAAAGGCATAGATTGGCTTGTTCATGAGCTTCTTCCTCTTCAAAACTTGAGTCATCACTATCACTCCATGTTGTCACCATAGTCTTTTTCTTGTATTTATTGAAAATCATTTTAAGTTGAGGACATTCAGACCTAAAATGCCCTGGCTTCTTATATTTATAGCAAATAAGGGGCTTCTCCCTATCCTTTTCCTTGCTATGTGTTAGATATATGTGCCCTAGAAGCCAGAATTGGCTGACACTTGTAATACACTTCTAGGGGCAAAATTATAATTTTGACTATAATTAATGAAATGGGTTATTTTCTATCACACATGTGTATTTAGTGTCTGTGATACATCCTTTGAGTTAATGATAATGATAATTCATATTTTCAAGAGTTGAAAATTTAAGACATGAATAATCATTATTAACTCATAAAAAGCTCCCGACCATAGGATCATCACGAGGATGGTGATTGATCCGGAAGGTTGGTGTACGATCGCTTCTCTTTAGTAGATGAGTCTTGAGTCTACGGTGTGGAGACACCGGAGCGAGAGTACAGGTACTCGTTAGAGAACGAGGGCACTGAGCGTGACCACCTCGAGTAGTCATTAGGGAGTCTACCTTCTCGTCAATGACTGATTCGATGCTGCAGTAGTGTGTCTGGTTCTTTGACCTGAGATGCATCGACAGTTCACCTTGAGGGTGTTATAGTTTGACTACACCATTACTCGATCTCCTAGCCATATGGAACCCTGAGGTGTATGTTGGCTATAGCATGTTCATTGTAGGAACTGGATTGCATCAAGATGGGATCTATCTACCTCAGGTGGTAGAGGAGTAGCCCTATGATGATCATGAGAATCAAGTCCAGAAATCCATGGCCATGGTAGAGTGAAATAATAGAAAGAGTTTCTATTTAGATTTTCACATTGGACTCGAATCGAATGATTACATCATATGACAGAGACTAGGGTTTGACGAGTTCACCTTAACCCTAATCTGATCGGGGCTCAAGATAGAAGAACTTAATCACACAGGTAGCTGCACCAAGAGGTTCGCATTCAGCTCTGATGGGTTGCCACCATATACTGCTAGGTGTCACTGGTGGATTTTGGGAGCAATTAGAATGATTTAGATGATCGATCATTCTAGCTATTCGAATCAGAAGAGTTCTGATCCATCGAAAGGAGTTTCGATGATGTCTATGATAGAGATCATGACATATCCCATTACCATACAGAACTGAACCTAACTGGGTCACACAAATAAGGATTTGAATCTGGTGATCATCAATTGAACTGATCTAGTTCAATTGATCTGAATGAGATTCAATTAGGTTCAAGGAAATCGTGCTAGCACTCGATTGAACCTAACGTTCTTCTTTTACTATCACAAATAAGTTGTCCTGACTGAGCCAAAGGAGTTTGTGCTCAATCAGAGGTCTTCATATGGTCTGACTGGAGGTTGTCCAAGTCAGAATAGGTTGTCTTATTTGTAAGACATTACCTGCCATTTTTGGTCACCTGCCATTTCTTGTTCTTTGACTTTGGTCAAAAGTCTACCTTTGACTGGTCAAACGTTGACCATTCACCCTTTGACTTTTGACCACATGTCATGCACCTATTGGAGAGCTGGTGGGGGCCTGTCCCCCTGCCAGAACCTGGCAAGGAGAAGGGTGCACGCCAAAGGTGGCGTGAGCCCAAGTAGGAGGCGCCTAGGAGTCCTTGTTGGACAAGGACTCCACCTCCCTTTTGGATTCCAATCAGAGTTCTACTAAGAATCCAGTTTGACTGGTCTTAGGCGCCCTCTAAGGAGGAATCCAGGGGTCTCTATTCCAACCAATCAGATTTAGATCTGATTTCACAAAGGGTTGTGATTGGTTGAGAGGAAGAGGAGTTGGATCATAAGAGGTCTATAAATAAGACCCTACGCCCAACCCTAATTCCAATGCTATTAGATACGCCCCAAGGCTGCCTCTCCCCTCCTTCTCCATGCCATAGTCTCTTCTCCCCTTGCTCTCCACGTCCAAAAGTGTTTTGGATTTAGTTTGGTGCGATTCAGATCAAGGAAAGGCGATCAAAAGCAAGAAGGCTGCGTTGCTGCAAAAGGACGACTGCAGATCTTCAAAAGAGTTTTGAAGATCCTCCAGATCAGATCCAGATCTAATTTTTGGAGGTGTGATAGAGAAGAAGAGGATCTCCAGATCCAACCCGAGTGGATACCGGTAGAGGCCAGGCGCTTGCGTGGCTAAGATCCAGAACCTTCCGCTGCAATCAGGATCATCTACAGGGTAATAGGATTACCCAAATCAGGTAAATTGAATTTGATTTAATTTATCTTCTTTTATTTTATTTATTAAAATAATAAGAATTAGATCTAAAACATATCAAGATCTAATTGAGATCAAGAGAAAATTTTTGAAATATATCTCTTGATCTAATCAGATCTGGACGAACCTGGACCGGGAAATCAGGATTTCCCTTCAACTGGTATCAGAGCCATGGTTCTAGATTGTTTAGATCTGATTTTAATTTTATTTTAATTAGAAAATAAAGTGATTTCAGATGTCACATGAGATGTGATCAGATCTGAAATCAGAAAAATTAAAATTAAATGATTTGGATCTAAGAACATGAAGATATGCATGACTAGTTCTAGAATAGAATAGTTCTATAGAATAGTTTTGCATGTCTTTGATTTAATCTGATTAAATCATATTTTAGATCTTCTTATTTATTGTTTTCTGATATTATAAGTGTTATAATAACATCTGATAAACAGCAAATAAAAATTATTTAATTTTAAATATCATATGAGATATGATAGATGCATGACTAGACTAATTGTAGAATAGTTCTACATAATTATCTAGATTAGAATTTATTTTGATTAGATCAATTTAAATCTAATTTTTTAGATTATTATGTGATAATTTAGATCTGAAAACATGCATGAATTGATACATGAGATGTATGCAAAATATGCCATGATTAGATCTACTTTATATATGAGATATATGATATAGATCTGATATTGTTTTGTAGATTTACATGTTCCTGATTAAGGCGTTCCTCTTGGCCGTCCGGTCATAAGAACGAAGAAGGGTTTAAAGGCCCTCTCTTCCCATTCGATGGGGTGTTCTTATGACGTGTAGGGGTGCTGCGTGTTCGTCCTTAATCAGAAACCCAAAACTTACTTTCTGCAAAACCCTAGATCCTGAAACCCTAGGATTTATTGTGCATATTTTGTTTATGAACCCAACTTAATTAAGAATTAAGTTTATGGAATATTAATTAGGTCTAAAATTGAGAATTTCAGATCTAAGACATATTCATAATACTGGGTTCGGGCTTGGGTAGCTCAATTAGGTCTAAGCGGTTGATCAAACCGAATCAAGAGTTGGTTAGATGGGATCAACAATGCTTAAATTGACCAGCCTAATAGGATTAAGTCTGGGTCAAGATCGAGTCACGATCAAGCAAGACCTAATTAGGCTCAGAGGTTAGAGTCTGGATTATAGGCTAACCCAATTGGTTCTGACTCAACAATTTGGTGTCTAAGGTAAGTTTGGCACAGACGACCGACTGGTTTTTAATTGGAAGCTACTCGACCTGAATGCGTTCTTGTGCGTGTTAACGGCATATTCCTTCCACCGGTCTCACCTTACCTAGCCATATCTGTTGACACAGTTCTGATCTGAGGTGGTCAATAATCCGAGCTAACCCATGCCACTAGGTTAGTCATAATTGTTATGACTAAGCCAAGTCTAGTTTAATGAGACCTGAATCAATTCTCCCTAAGAAAAGATTAAGTCCGAGGTCTTCCACCATTGTAGACGTGCGGGCCCTTCCCGGGGTTGATTGTTCTCGGCTGGATACAGTGGCTCAGTTGCATCGGGAAGACGCAACCATGTCTATTAGGCATTGGATGCTATGGGCTGGAGGATGAGTTGGGCTCAATATTCCGGATACGGTGAGAGACCCAATTAGGAACCCAGTCTATGCAAATGGTGGGTCTGACTTAACTAAGGAGTGGATCAATATTCCGGATACGGTGAGATTCATGAATTAGAGATCAAGTTTGGGTGCACCATGATTAGAGAATCATTGAACAAGAGTTGTTCACTCATTGGCTAACCCATCACCAATAACTGTTAGGTGAGGTGATGAGTCAGTTGGTGAGACCGCACCACCCACTAGAAATCATCAATCGCGGAGATTTTCGCATCTCTACAGAGGGAGTGTAGGGATCCGAGAAAATAGTGGGAGCTAATTTGTTTAAAAATAAAATTCCTAAACAAATTGGTCAAGTCAAAATTACAGTATCTAACTAGAATCTTTGACTCTCTACAGGAAAATGTCTGCGTCCAACCCACTGGCACGTATCCTAGACACACATAGACTGACTGGACCCAATTATAAAGATTGGCTCAGGAACTACAAAATTGTTTTGGGTTCAGAGAAGTTAACACATGTTTTGGACCAGGACCCTCCCACCTTACCAGCTCGTCCATCCACTGAACAGAGAGCATCTCTGGAAAAATGGATTGACGAAGACAATAAGGCCAGATACTACATGTTGGGCTCGATGTCTGATGAGCTCCAGCGCCAACATGAAGATATCGGGACTGCTCGCCAAATGTTGGCTCACCTACAGGAGATGTTTGGTGAACAGAGTCGCACAGCCAAATATCAAGTCACAAAATGACTTTTTAAGGCTAAGATGCGTGATGGGCAGTCAGTCCAAGATCACTGTCTGACAATGATCAAGGACATGGAAGAGCTTGAGAAGCTCGGTGTGAAGTTGGACTTGGATTTGTAGAACGATATTATTCTGCAATCCTTGACTGATGCATATGGGCAATTCATCATGAATTACCACATGCATAAACTTCAGAATTCCTTGGCCGAGTTGATGAATATGCTGGTTACTGCTGAGCTTTCTATGAAAGGTTCTAAAGGCTCAGTTCTTGCTATGGAACGAACTTCTTCCAAAAGAAAGTCTTATGGAAAGAAAAAGAAGTCTGTGAAAAAGCAAAAGGTAGAAGGATCAAAGAAGAAGAAGGCAGAACCGAAGAAGAAGGTCGATGGCAAAGGAAAGTGTTTCCATTGCAACAGCGACGGCCATTGGAAGCGGAACTGCCCTACTTACCTGGCCACCCTAAAGAACAAGAAGGAAGGTCCTTCTGGAGGTATGCTCGTTATTGAGTCTAACCTTACGGTTTCTTCTGCATCCAGTTGGGTGCTTGACTCTGGTTCTAGTGCTCATCTATGCACTTCTATGCAGGGTCTTGAGGATAGCAGGAGGCTGAGGGATGGAGACATGATCCTACGCGTCGGTAATGGAGCAAGAGTTGCTGCAGTAGCCGTGGGAACATACCCTCTTCGATTACCATCTGGTTTAGACTTAGTTTTAAAAGACTGTTATTATGTGCCTGCAGCTAGCAGGAATTTGATTTCTGTTTCATGCTTAGCACAAGAAGGTTATATGATCACCTTCTTTAAGGACCATTGTAACATTCTTTATGAAAGAAATAAAATTGAAAATGGTTTCCTTGTTAATGGTCTTTATCAGTTGCATATTGATGTACCTGTTTTAACTATCGAGCAAAACGTGAATGCCAAACGACCTAGGGATAGTCCAAACGACAGATATCTATGGCACCTGAGATTAGGTCATATAGCAGAAGATAGGATTAACAAATTGGAGAAAAATGGGCTATTGAGTCCATTGACTTTTGAGTCATATCCAACTTGTGAATCTTGTCTTCAAGGCAAAATGACTAAACTCCCTTTTGTTGGACATGGGGAGAGGGCCATAGATCTCCTTGCCCTAGTACATACTGATGTGTGCGGCCCATTCGATGTGCCGACTAGAGGCAATTTTGTCTACTTCATTATCTTTACCGATGATCTGTCTAGGTATGGGTATGTGTATCTTATGAGACACAAGTCTGAAGCCTTTGAAAAGTTCAAAGAGTTCAGACATGAAGTAGAAAAACAAATTGGAAAACCCATTAAGGTTCTTCGATCAGATCGAGGAGGTGAATACCTTAGCCGAGAATTTCTAGACTATCTTAAGGAAAATGGCATAGTCTCTCAATGGACTCCACCAGGAACACCTCAACTCAACGGGGTTTTAGAACGGAGAAATCGGACTCTATTGGATATGGTTCGATCCATGATGAGCTTCACAGACCTCCCAGATTTTCTTTGAGGACATTCATTATTAACTTCAATCTATTTACTGAATAGGGTTTCCTCTAAAACCGTTCCTACCACACCGTATGAGATATGGCACGGTAAGAAACCAAGTCTGAGTCATCTCAGAATTTGGGATTGTCCGGCTTATGTCAAAAGACAACAAGTGGACAAGTTAGAGTTTAGGTCCTTTAGAGCTCGATTCATAGGATATCCTAAAGAGTCATTAGGATACTATTTCTACATTCCAGAAGACCACAATGTGATTGTGAGTCGACATGCCATATTTCTTGAAAAACAGTTTATTCAAGATAGTGGCGTTGGAAAGCAGATTAAGCTTGATGAGAAAGTCTCACAAGCAGAAAGAGCTAAGGACCAAGTGGAACCAAATCAGGTTGAGCCAATAAGAACACTACCTCCTCCACCTCGTAGATCGGAAAGAGTTTCCCATCCCCCTGAAAGATACTTAGGTATTATTTCAGAGGACGTAGAGGAAATGTTCCTCATAGGTAATGGTGCTCATGGTGATGATCCCAAAACCTACAACGAGGCGATATCAGATATCGACTCCGAGAAATGGCTTGAGGCAATGAAGTCAGAGATCGACTCGATGCACTCAAACCAAGTCTGGACCTTGGTAGATCCACCAGAAGGTATAGTACCTATTGGGTGTAAATGGATCTTCAAGAGAAAGATTGGTGCAGATGGGAATGTGGAGATATTCAAGGCTAGACTGGTGGCAAAAGGTTATAGTCAACGTGAAGGCATTGACTATCAGGATACCTTTTCCCTGGTAGCTATGCTAAAATCCATCCGCACATTGCTTGCTGTTGCAGCCTATTTCGATTATGAAATATGGCAAATGGACGTGAAAACGGCATTCCTAAATGGATATCTTGAGGAAGATATCTATATGGAACAGCCGCTAGGTTTCACATCCAGTGATACTGATCACAAGGTTTGCAAGCTGCAAAGGTCCATATATGGACTTAAGCAAGCATCTCGGAGCTGGAACACTCGTTTCAATGATGTGATCAAAAAATTTGGTTTCATCAAAAATGAAGAGGAACCATGTGTTTTCAAAAGGGTCAGTGGGAGCGCTGTTGTCTTCCTCGTATTGTACGTGGATGACATCCTCCTTATTGGGAATGATATTCCCATGTTGACATCAGTCAAGGTGTGGTTGTCTAAGGAATTCTCCATGAAAGACCTAGGTGAAGCATCCTTTATTCTAGGAATTAAGGTCTATAGGGATAGACCGAATAGGATGCTAGGACTTTCACAGAAAATGTACATAGAGGAAGTACTAAAGAGGTTTAGTATGGAAAACTCTAAGAGGGGATTAATACCCTTCAGACATGGTATTCATCTTTCCAAGAAGATGTGCCCCAGCACACCTAAGGAAATAGAACGCATGAGCAAGATCCCTTATGCTTCTGCAATAGGGAGCCTCATGTATGCCATGCTATGTACACGACCTGATATAGCCCATGCTGTGAGTGTCACAAGCAGATATCAGTCAAATCCAAGTGAAGAACACTGGACTTCTGTGAAATGTATCCTTAAGTACTTGAGAAGAACTAAGGATATGATGTTGGTCTTTGGTAATGGAGAACTCCAAGTTCAAGGATACACAGACTCGGACTTCATATCCGATATAGATGATCGAAAGTCGACATCTGGCAGACTATTTATGCTGGAAGAGTTCCAAGCAAACAGCGATATCATCTCATCCGCGATTATCTTGGGAAAGGTTACGTTGAGGTCAAGAGAGTCAACTCCACAGATAATGTGGCAGACCCACTTACAAAGTCGTTGGGCCAGTAGAAGATTGAAGCCCACCTTGAGAAGATGGGACTTAGACTTGTAGCCAATTGGCTTTAGGACAAGTGGGAGATTGTTAGATATATGTGCCCTAGAAGCCAGAATTGGCTGACACTTGTAATACACTTCTAGGGGCAAAATTGTAATTTTGACTATAATTAATGAAATGGGTTATTTTCTATCACACATGTGTATTTAGTGTCTGTGATACATCCTTTGAGTTAATGGTAATGATAATTCATATTTTCAAGAGTTGAAAATTTAAGACATGAATAATCATTATTAACTCATAAAAAGCTCCCGACCATAGGATCATCACGAGGATGGTGATTGATCCAGAAGGTTGGTGTACGATCGCTTCTCTTTAGTAGATGAGTCTTGAGTCTACGGTGTGGAGACACCGGAGCAAGAGTACAGGTACTTGTTAGAGAACGAGGGCACTGAGCGTGACCACCTCGAGTAGTCATTAGGGAGTCTACCTTCTCGTCAATGACTGACTCGATGCTGCAGTAGTGTGTCTGGTTCTTTGACCTGAGATGCATCGGCAGTTCACCTTGAGGGTGTTATAGTTTGACTACACCATTACTCGATCTCCTAGCCATATGGAACCCTGAGGTGTATGTTGGCTATAGCATGTTCATTGTAGGAACTGGATTGCATCAAGATGGGATCTATCTACCTCGGTGGTAGAGGAGTAGCCCTATGATGATCATGAGAATCAAGTCCAGAAATCCATGGCCATGGTAGAGTGAAATAATAGAAAGAGTTTCTATTTAGATTTTCACATTGGACTCGAATCGAATGATTACATCATATGACAGAGACTAGGGTTTGACGAGTTCACCTTAACCCTAATCTGATCGGGGCTCAAGATAGAAGAACTTAATCACACAGGTAGCTGCACCAAGAGGTTCGCATTCAGCTCTGATGGGTTGCCACCATATATTGCTAGGTGTCACTGGTGGATTTTGGGAGCAATTAGAATGATTTAGATGATCGATCATTCTAGCTGTTCGAATCAGAAGAGTTCTGATCCATCGAAAGGAGTTTCGATGATGTCTATGATAGAGATCATGACATATCCCATTACCATACAGAACTGAACCTAACTGGGTCACACAAACAAGGGTTTGAATCTGGTGATCATCAATTGAACTGATCTAGTTCAATTGATCTGAATGAGATTCAATAAGGTTCAAGGAAATCGTGCTAGCACTCGATTGAACCTAACGTTCTTCTTTTACTATCATAAATAAGTTGTCCTGACTGAGCCAAAGGAGTTTGTACTCAATCAGAGGTCTTCATATGGTCTGACTGGAGGTTGTCCAAGTCAGAATAGGTTGTCTTATTTGTAAGACATTACCTGCCATTTTTGGTCACCTGCCATTTCTTGTTCTTTGACTTTGGTCAAAAGTCTACCTTTGACTGGTCAAACATTGACCATTCACCCTTTGACTTTTGACCACATGTCATGCACCTATTGGAGAGCTAGTGGGGGCCTGTCCCCCTGCCAGAACCTGGCAAGGAGAAGGGTGCACGCCAAAGTGGCGTGAGCCCAAGTAGGAGGCGCCTAGGAGTCCTTGTTGGACAAGGACTCCACCTCCCTTTTGGATTCCAATCAGAGTTCTACTAAGAATCCAGTTTGACTGGTCTTAGGCACCCTCTAAGGAGGAATCCAGGGGTCTCTATTCCAACCAATCAGATTTAGATCTGATTTCACAAAGGGTTGTGATTGGTTGAGAGGAAGAGGAGTTGGATCACAAGAGGTCTATAAATAAGACCCTGCGCCCAACCCTAATTCCAATGCTATTAGATACGCCCCAAGGCTGCCTCTCCCCTCCTTCTCCGTGCCATAGTCTCTTCTCCCCTTGCTCTCCACGTCCAAAAGTGTTTTGGATTTAGTTTGGTGCGATTCAGATCAAGGAAAGGCGATCAAAAGCAAGAAGGCTGCGCTGCTGCAAAAGGACGACTGCAGATCTTCATAAGAGTTTTGAAGATCCTCCAGATCAGATCCAGATCTGATTTTTGGAGGTGTGATAGAGAAGAAGAGGATCTCCAGATCCAACCCGAGTGGATACCGGTAGAGGCCAGGTGCTTGCGTGGCTAAGATCCAGAACCTTCCGCTGCAATCAGGATCATCTACAGGATAATAGGGTTACCCAAATCAGGTAAATTGAATTTGATTTAATTTATCTTCTTTTATTTTATTTATTAAAATAATAAGAATCAGATCTAAAACATATCAAGATCTGATTGAGATCAAGAGAAAATTTTTGAAATATATCTCTTGATCTAATCAGATCTGGACGAACCTGGACCGGGAAATCAGGATTTCCCTTCACTATGCTCCTCTTTGGTAGGTGGCCTCTTCCTTATCCCTTATTTTCTCTTCAAAAATCTCTTGAACTTCCTTATGATAAGGGCTATTTCTTCATCTTGTTCTTCATCTTTCATTTCATCTGATTCCTCATCTTGTTGAGTGATGGATTTGAGGATAATTATGTTCTTCTTCCTGACATCTTCTTCTTGATATTGTTTCATGCTTAGCTCGTGCATCATTAGTGATCCTAGAAGCTCCTCTAAGGATAAAATATTTAGATCTTTGACTTTTTGGATTGCAGTCACTTTGGCCTCCCATGTTCTTGGCAAAGATCTAAGAATCTTCCTTACAAGGTCACGGTTAGAATAAGACTTGCCAAAATTTTTAAGACCATTTATAATATCCATAAATTTAATAAATATTTCAGTTATTGACTCATCATGCTCCATTTTGAAAAGTTCATATTTATGCACAAGCATGTTAATTTTTAACTCCTTAACTTGATTAGTGCCTTCATGAGTTTCTTTTAACCTATCCCATATTTTCTTAGCCGATATGCATGTTGAAATGTGATTAAATTCATTAGCATCTAAAGCACAATATAAAATATTCATGGCTCTTGCATTTAATTAAGCCATTTTCTTATCAACCTCATCCCATTTCTTTTCAAATTTGGTTGATTCCACACCATCAATTATCTTAGTGCTTGTGTGGTCCATTAACTATGACACTCTATATATCATAGTCAAGTGCTTGTATGAATATTCTCATCTGAGCTTTTCAATAGATATAGTTTGATCCATTGAAAAGTGAAGGTCGATTTATGGACTGCCCCTCAACTAGAGAAATACTAACTTGGATTACCATAGATCTTTGGCTCTTTGATGGTTAAATCAAAGTAGAGCTAGAGCACCAAGCTCTGATACCACTTGTTGCCCAGCTATGCAACCCAAGAGAGGGGGATGAATTAGATTTTTAAGATTTTAAAGCTAATTTAAAGATATCAAGATTGAATGATGATATGCAAGTCATGTGTGTAAAGCGATTTAGGTTAGATGAAAATATAAAATATTTGAGAGAAAAAATTTAACAAACTAAGAAAAGAAAGATAGTAAGCACACCATAAATAAGTAAGATATATAGTGGTTCGATGCCTTTCTTGCACCTACATCCACTTCCCAAGCTCCTACTTGGAAATTCAAAATCACTAAATATATTCAACCAGAATACAATATCGATACCTTCGACCCTAGCTATCTCAAGCTAGCATACTTATTTTTCAGGTATAAGTCAATCCAATATACTCTGATTTAAGACTCGAATCAATCCTCCCAAGTTTTGGAACCTCCCAAAAGCTTGAATCAAAATAATAAAGTAAAGTATAAGAGTTAACGATAATCAAATATAAATTTAGCTCCCTTAATGAACAAATAAAATCTTAAGAATGCTTTTCACAATAATGAAGAAAGCTTTTCTAATTTTTTTCAAGATTGTTGGAGACTTGAATGAACTATTGAGAGGTTGGTGAACTTGAAATGAAAGCTTCTTTGCTTGAAGATGATTTTTGCTTAGGGCTAAATTGAATGTATCAATCTCTTATGTTTTTGCCCTTTTTATATCCATTTAAATCTTCAATGGGTGGAGGAAAAAATTCTGGATAAGATTTGTAGCCATTGAAGATCTTAAAAAAAATATTAAAAGCTACCAAAATGGGATAAAACTAGCCATTATAGATGATTTTCATCATAGGAGTCGACTCATTGGTCAACCTTTGGCATAGGGGTCGACCTCGAGATCGACCTCTGAGATAGAATTTAGAAAATTAATCATTCTATATTTTTGACCTTTGGAATAGCAAAGGTCAAGCCTGGGATCGACCCTTGGTATAGAGACAACATGCCAAATAGCCCATTTCAGCAGGGGTAGACCTAGAGGTCGATCCTTTTGCTTCAAACTCGATTTTCTTCCAAAATATGCATCCAAAAATCATGGAACTACCTCCAAAGGATCAAAAATCTTCTATACTTGCTCTTGAGGCTCTCAGATCAAAACTTGATAAAATTATGATTTTGCCCCTGAAATACAAAGTCTTTTTCCAAACCAAATTTATTAGTAATTCTCTCAAATACTTTGTAATCATCAAAATCAATTCTTGGAGCAACAAATAAAATTATCATTCATTATATGATTTTTTGGCTATATCTTTCTAAATGATGGTTAGGTTAGCCAACTAAAGTTGGGCCTAATCATTCATTAGTTTGATGGACCGAGTATGGTCATGTTAATGGTCGGACCTAATCGGACCTTTTCAGTAGTGGCCAAAGTCTACTGATTAGAGACTAGGGCAAAAATTTAATTACTAAATTATTTAAAAAAATAATTGGTTATGAACCTATCCTTAGATGTACATGGGTTGGCTAACTAAAGTTGTCTCGTGTGCAATCTATATGGATTCTAGTACCTACTAAGAAATTAAGATAATTTCTCGAATTGAAGGTAGAGGCTATCAATTTAAATAAAATAGTAAAAGAACCTTTTAATTAAAGTATAAATCTTTAGATTTAATGAGTTAATTACTAATTAGATTATAAATTTTTTTATGCAAATATGGCCACTTTTCTATCGCTCCAATCATTGTTGGATAATGATAAATTGATGGGATCCAACTTTGATAGCTAGTACCGACAGTTGAAGATAGTCCTAGAGCATGAATGGATTCTATATGTATTGATGCATCCTACACCTGAAGAGCCAGCTGTTAATGCACATGAAACAGTCAGAGATACTTACCAGAAGTGGCTCAGTGATCGAGCCATGATGTGCTGTATTATGCTGGCTATCATGAGCAATGAGTTCAGTCGCAAATTCGAGACGGCTCAGCCAAAAGATATGCTTCAAGTGTTAGAGGATTCTTTTGGCACACTTGATGACATTGAAAGGCATAAGACTAGTTATGCCATCTTCAATGCTAGGATGTGGGAGGAACCTCTATCACTGATCATGTACCATACATGATCGAGCTGATACAGCGATTAAGCAAGCTCAACTTTTTCTTGCATAAATAGCTTGGAAAAGATTCAATACTAAACTCACTGCTCAAGTCCTATCTCTGATTCCTCACTCATTTTAGAATGATAAAGTCTGAAGTAGACTATCATAGATTACTAAGGTTGCTTCAGAATTTTGAGAAGGATCACCAACTCTACAAGAAGTCAGTGAACTTAGTAGGAGGTTTATCTTTCGATTCTCGATCCTTTAGGAAAGAAAAGAAGAATAAGAAGAAGAAGGGCAAGAAGGTGCAAGTTCAGGCTAGAAAATCTATGTAGGGCCAGACCAGGAAGATCAAGCCCGATAAGAGTCAAGTCAAATGCTTCTTTTGCAAGAAGCGGAGGCACTGAAAGAGAAACTATCCTCAGTATATTGCCTTTCTGGATTCGAATAGGCAGAGAAAGAAGCAAGCAGTTGCTAGATAAGATATTTATATGATAACTTCTTATAATTTCTCTATTTATGATTATTGATAGCCCTTACCATATTTATAATTCATTGCAGGGGTTGCAGATCAGTAGGAGATTCGAAAAAGGCAAGAGGTTCTTGAACGTTGGAGATGGAAGATCAATTCAAGTTCTAGCTTTAGAAATCTTGAAACTTATATTTGAGTCCCATACTATTATTCCTGATGATTGTCATTTCTATCTAAGTTTCTTTTTAAATATCATTTCTGTAGGCCTTCTAATCAAAAATAATTATGAAATTTTAATAAAAAATAGTTTTATAATATCATTATGAATGGTGTTACTATTTTCTCTTGATATTTAAATAATGGTGTATATATGTTATCATAACCTGATAACATAATCTATTTAACTAGCAAGCATGCAAGATTAGATAGTGTATCAGATATCTACTTATGGCACTATAGACTAGGTCGTATAAATAAGAACAAGATAAATAGGCTAACTCAAGAAAAATTTTTGAAGTCAGTGATTGTGAATCACTTCTAACTTATGAGTTCTGTCTTCTTGGTAAAATGACTAAGTCACCTTTTACTAAAAAAAGTGAGAGAGCCAATGAGCTCTTAGGTCTAGTACATACTAATATATATGGACCAATGAGCACAAGTGCTAGAGGTGAAAATTTTTACTTCATCACTTTCATAGATGATCTATCCAGATATGGATATGTCTATCTAATGAAACATAAGTTGGATTCATTTGAAATATTTAAATGATTCTGAAATAAAGTAGAAAAATAAATTGAAAAGAGTATTAAAACTCTTTGGTCTGACCGAGGAGGAATATCTTTTCAGTAAGTTTCTCACATATCTAGGAGAAAATGGAATTCTCTTTTAGTGGACTCCTCCAAAAATATCATAGCATAATGGTGTACTTGAAAGGAGGAATCAAACTCTATTAAATATGATCCGATCCATGATGGATTTTGGCAGCTTGTCGATATCCTTCTAGGGATATGCACTCAAATCAGCTTGCTATCTATTAAATAGGATTTCAAGTAAGTCTGTAGTTAAGATTCTATATAAGATATGGATAGGACATAAGCCAGTACTTTCATATTTTAGGATTTGGAGATGCTCAGCTTATGTCAAATGGTTAGTTACAGATAAACTTGGAACTAGGTCTAACAAGTGCACATTCATAGGGTACCCAAAAGAGACCAAAGGATACTATTTCTACCATGCTGATGAATAAAAAGTGTTCGTCAGCCTTAAGATAATCTTTTTGAAAAAGAAGTTTCTTGGTGAAGGAACTGTTGTCTCTAAGGTTGAACTTGATGAAGTTCAACAGGTAGAAAAATTGACACTTATAGTTGAACCTGAGTCGGATTTGATTAGATCATATCTAGAGTCAAATGTACCTACACCATTAAGGTGATCCAGTACAGTACCGCATCACCCGAATAGATACTATAATTTCTTAGTTTAGGATGGTGATCCCATCAAACTCGATGAGAATGACGAGGATCCGATCACCTATATGGATGCTCTGCAGAAACTTGATTTCGAAAAATGACTTGAGGTCATGAAATCCAAAATAGAGTCCATGAAGGTCAACAATGGATGGACATTGGTTGATCCACTTGAAAGGGTTAAATCCATTGAGTGTAAGTGAATCTTCAAAAGAGAAAGACGCATAGACGAAAAGATGGAGACCAATAAAGTCTGTCTGATTGCCAAGAGATATCATCAATATTATGATATTGATTATGATGAGATGCTCTCTCCTGTGGCAATGCTCAAATCCATTTGGATAATACTTGTGATAGCTGCCATCTAAATTATGAGATCTGGCAAATGGATGTGAAAATAACATTCCTGAATGAAGAACTAACCAAAAAGGTGTATATAATACAACCTGAGGGGTTCACATCCACAAATAAGTCCAAGGTGTGCAAGCTTTAGAGATCCATTTATGGATTGTAGCAGGCATCTCGGAGTTGAAATCTACATTTTGATAAGGTGATCAAAATGTATGGCTTCATTAAGAATGAAGAAGAACCCCGCATTTATAAATGGACAAATGGTCTAGCAGTGATATTTCTTATCTTGTACGTGGATGATATTCTCTTAATCTGGAATGACATCTCCGCACTGCAGGAAATAAAAATTTGGTTGTCATCTCAATTCTTCATGAAGGATTTGGATGAAGCATCCTACATCCTAGGGATAAAGATCTATAGGGACAGATCTAAAAAGATGCTTAAGTTATCCCAGTCCATGCACATAGATACTGTACTGAAGAGGTTCAGCATGGAGAATTAAAAAAAAAAAAGCTATCTTCTAATAGGTCATAAAATTTCTCTCTCTAAGAAGAATTATCTGACAACTCCTAAAGAGAGAGAGCGTATGAGTAGAGTCCCATATGCTTTGGTAGTGGGATCTATCATGTATGTCATAATATATAGAGACTAGATGTGGCATACTCACTAGGAGTAGTGAGTAGATACCAATCTAACTCTAGAGAAAATCACTAAAAAGTGGTTAAAGCCATCCTTAAGTATTTCAGAAATACTAAGGATCAATGGTTGGTTTATGGCGAGTTAAATCTAAAACTTATGAGGTTTACAGACTCCAACTTTCAATCTGACCATGATGATAATAAAAGCATGTCAGGATATATCTTTACTCTAAATGATGGAGCTATCTGTTGGAAGAGTTTCAAGCAACAAACTATGGCAGACTCTATTTGCGGAGCAGAGTACATCGCAACATCAGATGCCACGAGAAAAGCTATGGCTAAGAAAGTTTATCACTGAGCTTGGAGTACCATCCTTCCTAAATGGTTCGATCCTCCTCTACTACGACTACATTGGTGTCATAGCTCAAACGAAGAAATCAAAGGTACACCAACAGACAAAATACATTCTGCACCACTTCCACCTGGTCCAAAAGATCATGCATCGAGGAGACATCGATCTTTAGAAGATCAACGAAAAGAAGAACCCGGCCAACCCCTTATCCTTTTAACCAAGGAGTGTGAAGATATTAGTATGGCAGACAAGTGAGATATAGGGGTACATTATCAATGAACGTGATCAATTCTAGAACATTCTACTATCGAGAATATCTCTGATGGGATATAGGTATAAGTGTTCCTTAGACCTGAGATTATCTCAGTGGCTTACAAGCAACTCACTGTACTTTGGTACCGAACTAACTAAATTTTTAATTCAATAATGGAAGGCTTCTGAGCATAGTCAAGTACTTACAAAGTCAGTGTGTGATCAAGATGAAATTGACCACTCCAAGAGTTAGAGAAGAATGTATCACTATATTTCAATATAGCAAAATCTAGACCAAGATAATTCATGAGATGGATTTGATATTTTGAATTACAATGTGGATAGTCTGATCAGAGTTGATAGTTTAACTTTGAGATGTCCTACAAGCATTTTGATCAAGGAGATGAATTATATGAAAACTATATCCACATGAGTTCTAGGGATGTTGTTCTACATATTTGACCTATTCGACCATCAAGTATCATTGCTAGATATCACTTCGACTAGTATAAAAATTTATTTATATGCTACTGACTTAGGTTCGGACCTATGGGGTCACATACATTAGAGCTTATGATCCGATCGGATGGTTGATCAATGATTGAGAATCATTGTAAGGTTAAACGATCAATACGATTGATATTTAAGCTAGTGCAAATATTACAGGAGAATCGATTAGCAATTTAATTTTTAATTAGCTTAATTTAATTAATTCAGAGGATTGAGATTAAGTTT
Organism: Cocos nucifera; assembly: GCA_006176705.1. Lineage (NCBI taxonomy): Eukaryota > Viridiplantae > Streptophyta > Magnoliopsida > Arecales > Arecaceae > Cocos > Cocos nucifera. Next base: position 123,664 of record QRFJ01002212.1, on the reverse strand, counting down.
AATTAAATATAATTTAATTAGATTTGATTTGGACTTGATTGGATCAAGTCCAATTAATTTGTTGGATAAGTCAAGTGCAAGGAAGAACTAGTCCTAGTTCAACTAGGACTTGGGTCAACCCAATTTTTTAATTTTATTAAAAAATTAAATTTAATTTAATTAAGTTCTTAATTAGATTAGGGTCTAATTTAATTGAGTTGAGTTACTTCTGGTTTGATTTGGTTTGAGAAACCATATGTGATCAAGTTAAATATGGAATCTTAGTAAGACTAGGATCCATCTTGCTTGCACCACTTATATCCCATGCCTCCCATGCCCTTACTCTCTTGTTTTTGGTGATAAATCTCCTCTCTCCCTAATCATCGTGCACACCCACCCTTCTCCCCTATTTCTTATATGACATTAAGTTGTGGACTGAGTCAATAGATGGAAAGTTGTTGAACTTTGTTGGACTCTATATCATAAAATCCCAACAAACTTAGTCTCTTCCCATATGTGCCACCCGACCCTGATTTCTCCTCTAATTTTCATGGTTAAAAGGAGAAATTTTTGTGTGCCTACCCTGGTGGTCCATGCCTAAAACAAAGAAGAGGGCGTTCAAGTGTTGGGCGCCCCAACTACTTGCCATATGTGTTCTTACCTTATGTAGGAATTTGACTCAATAAAGACTCTTCCATACCTCTTTATAAGGAGGTTTTTTTTGGCTAAATTTTACACTAATTCTTGATCATTGAGAGGACTCTTGGGCATGTGAAAATTAGAGAGAGAGACTCTTGGGGCATGAGATTTTTATAGACACCAATCTAGGTATCTAGGTGAGAGAAAAGGGAAGAAAAGAAGATCTTCTTCTAAGGTCTTTTGCTCTTCCTTTCTCCTTTGCTTTCATATAGATTTTCAAGTATTGTTTTAGATCAAAAATCTTTTTTCTTTTTTCTGATTTTTGAAGTATCCAAGTCTTGAAGAAAAAAGCACCGGATCAATCGTCGAAGAAGGATCAGCATAGTACTAGCATACTGTACTGATTTTCTACATCAGACTTCTGATCGAGGTTCGTGGGCTTGTGTGGACATCTCTTAGAGACCGGACACGTGTGCGGCTCAAAGCTTCATCCTTCAGCCTGGATTAGCAAGTTAAAATGTCTAACTTGCACAGATAATATAGATCTGATCTATTATTACATGCCTGCATTAGATGTAGTGTAGATGCATGTTGATATGATCAATATTTTTTCTAATATTTTTAATTTTTAATTTAATCTCATGCTATAATCATGTAATAGAATCTTAGATCTAGGGGTTCTCTATTTTTTATGAATAAATTTTGATTTATTTTAGTCTCTGCCTGATCTTGAAAAATTTCAAGATCTAGCCCTGAAATCCTAGATCTTCTTCCTTCAAAGGGTGCAATGCTAAGCTAGAATAATGAAAGCTAATTTATTCCTATGATAAAAACTATGGCTAACTAATATAAGATAAAATGCATTTGATTGATTATTGAAAGGTCCATCAAAATACTATCACACTAATTTATACAAGAAATAAAATAACTAAACACAACCACTAATCCTTGTAACTACCCTATGTACTCACAATTAGGAGTGCAATGAGTTGAGCTAATTATGAGCTATTAGAGCTCGAGTCAAGTCCAAGCTCAACTTAACTCAGCTACTATCGAATTCGAATAGCTTGAATAATTTTTCAAGTTGAGCTCAAGTAGTAAGATGCTAGACTCGAAGGCTCACAAGCTTATTCATGTTTATACATAATTTTAATAATAAATAATATATTATATGAGTAGGCTAAGACTCCAACTCATGCTCGAGTATGGCTCGATTGGTATTTAAGTTAAGTTAATTATCACGCTCCCGACCCAAGATCTTGTAAGCCAGGGGTTATGGCAACTATCGCACATTCATAAGAAACTCTTCCTATAAGCATGCAAGGCATTTCAAATACAATATCAATGCATCACAATGGAATTCATAATAAATTAAGTCTAAAATTTTACTAAGTAAATTCAACTTTAATTTCTTACAAAATTCTAACGACATTCAATAGATCTTATGTCAATTAAATCTTGAATAATAATTTTGTAAATTATAATAATATGTCTATATGTAAACTTGCTTGATATTATTAATTCTCACTTCTAACTCACTCCCAAAGCAATACCCATATCTATGATTAAAAATTTGAATCTAAAAAATAAAAAATAGAGATGATGAGCTCGAATGTCTAGTAAGTAATGAGTATCTCAACTAAATATTTTAGATATTATTATAATATCCAAAAATAATGCCATGAATAAAAAGAAGAACAAATCTTATGATTACTTAAATAAATCAATATTTTCAAATATTATATGCATGCATAACCATAAATTCGATTCGAATCAAAACACATATAACTCAACAAACTTTCATTATGATCAATGTTTAACCTCGATTAATAGGGTCCATTGAATACCAGCATTTAACCTCCATTGGTGGGGTCTACTGAGTGCCAACATTTAACCCTCATTGGCAGAGTTCACTGAGTACCAATATTTAACATCCATTAGCAGGATCCACTGAGTACCAATGCCTAACCCTCATTAAAAGAATCCACTAAAATATAGTTAGGTTGAGAGCACAAATCTAATTTATATCAAAGTACTTATGCAACATAATATATAGATATCATAATTTCATTGAATATATGCATATTCCATAATAAATCAATAAACCATAATATTTTAGAAATCTCAAATTTTTAAATCACTTTCTATTCAAATATAATTTCATAAATCATGCATTATACCATGTGGCAGGGCCAGAATACCATACTTATATCCTATGGTCAGGCTAGAAATAGAATCATGAGCTTAGAGTATCAATGCATAATTCTTAATTGGTAGGATTCAGAATATAGTCAGGCTGAGAATCCAAATCTAATTCATATCAAAAAAAATTTCATAGAGTAACTTATATTTCATAATCAAATCAAAATATGCATATACGATTTCAGATCAGTAAACAATTATAGTAATAGTCCAAGAAATATTACTTTGAATAATAGTCCAAGAAATATTACTTTGAAATCCTTATCAATTTTCATTCAAAATATATTTTCATAAGATTCATAAATCACATATAAACCCATTAACAATTTATTTGATATTCAAAATAATATTATATAAATAAAAAATCTAGAAAAGGTAAATCATCACTTACCTCTCCAGAACATTGGATGGACTGATTCAATCAATCCTAAATACATTCTTCAAAATCTATTATTTAAAATACATTCTTCTATCAATCTTAAGCCATAGCTAATAAAAATCTCTAAGTTCCAATACCCTTAAAAGGTTGTCAATAGCGGTAGTGTCCACCATCCTAGTTGGTCCAATCAAGATAATTTATCAAATCATGATTTGAGTAAGAAATGGATGGTTTAATAGAGATCAATGGTGATCAAATTAGTAGTGTCCAACAAAACTCGAAGTGGAGGTCGGTACATTGATTGATAGTTAGTATTAATTTGATCAAGCAGCTTCAATAAATCAAGATCCCTTAAAAATGTAACGATTTGATAAAGATCAATAAAGATCAGATCATGTGATGCTCAACAAGGGCTTGGATGGTGTGGGTATGTTGTCTTACTATCAGAGCAGTTCAAAACCTCCTATCAAAATCAACTTAAATTTAAATTAACAAGATTATTTTACTGGGTTCATAAATCACCTAGAGAGAATATCGGACAAGAGAAAATTTGACAATATGGAACATAACCGATCGAGCAACACTATCTGACATCTCGACTAATTTGATCAAGTCGATAAATCAAATCATAATTGAATCAATATATATATGGTTCAATAAAAATTATAGATAATTGATTTTAATGATATTCGAATATGATCAAAGTGGATGCCAGCATGTTGCTCAGTGACTGCAGATCAAGACTTTCTTAGCTAAGATTAGATCAAAATCATTGAAAAAGAATCTTTTATTTGATCAATCTTAAAGAAAAAAAAATTCATGAAGAGAGAGAAATGGTCTAGAAAGATTTTAGAGAGAAAGTAGAGAGAGAATTAAAGAGAGAAAGTAGAGATTTAAACTGAAAGAATATAAGGAAGAGAGAAATTCTCTATCTTCTTTTTCTTCTTTTTTTTTCTTTTCTTTTTCTCTTTCTTTCTTTTTCCTTTTTTTCCTTTTTTTTCTTCCTTCCATAGTGAAATAAAGGACTTACATCCTCTCTCTTTTTTTTGGTTTCTTAAAGGGAATAGAGAAACTCTTGTTTCCCATTCCTTCTCCTTTTTTTTTCTTTTCTTTTTCTCTTTCTTTCTTTTTCCTTTTTTTTCTTCCTTCCATGGTGAAATAAAGGACTTACGTCCTCTCTCTTTTTTTTGGTTTTTTAAATGGAATAGAGAAACTCTTGTTACCCATTCCTTGTCTGGACAGAAGACCTGCCACCGACCGTAGCCACAACTACCGATGGCCAGCGCCATGGCAACGACCAACAGCCCAACATCAGTGATTTGCGGTAAGGATGCCTAGAAATATCAAAGCAAGAAATAGAAACAGGAATCGGTGACTCGAGTTTTTGAGAAGAAATCCAGCGATTATCCCATCGGATATCATAATTCCAAAAGTCAATTAGATGGGAAGAAAAGTTGACCAAAAGTTTGGAGGCATTTTACCTTCATTCTAGTGGTCGTTCAATGGCTTGTTCATGGCGAATGCAAGAATGAAGACATTGTTTGAGAGGAAAAATGATGGGACAATTGGCTCTAAGGACCAAAAATTAGAAATGGTTATTAGAGGAACTCTTGGTTGATTTAAATACTAAAAAAATCAAAGATTTAGAGGTTCCTCCGGTGTTTAGTTTTGAAGTAAAGTTGGACTCCTTCATGGAGTCGAAGATAGAAAGAATCCTTCGGGAGTTCTAATTCATCTGCATGTGTTGGCCTTTCTTTTCTTTTTTATTTTTTTTGGCTGATTTGAAATTTTTGGGTGGTTTGAAATATCTGAGTATTACATCAATCTTAAGTATTGCCTTTTTTTTTTTTTTAATTGAGTTCGAGCATGGGATATTAAAGCTCGATCAATCTCGAGTTAAGTCTCAAGCCTAAGTATTTTGAATTAAGTTAAGCTTGAGTCTTTAGTTACTCGATTCGATTCGGCTCGGCTCAATTGCACTTTTGATTACAATCCTTAATTGTTTTGGCGGTTCGCTCTCATGATTTCACAAATTATGTAACCACAAACCTAATCATAATATCCTTCGATTTGTGACTTATAGCTATATGTTATAATTAATCAAGGCTAGGTTCCAATTATCGGCCTGCCTATCATATTATTGCTGGCTCCACTACTTCAGCCTACACGTCCACGCTTGGTATAATTTATTACAACCAAACTCTATCCAGTCTAACAAGAGTCATGTGATTTTCATTTGCTCTGCACCACAAAAAGCTCATCTATATGGTAGTTGCTCTTAGCTGCTAGTTAGATTGTCAAGATGGTGTAAATAATACTATCCACATCTCATTAACCAATAATGAAAAGCCTAATAGAATGTCTCGTATCACTCCTTGATATCCATGAAGTTGAAATGACTATCCTACAAAAATATTGTTGCACAAAAAAATCAAAGCAATGATTGTTCTACTATAATATTGTCTTAGAATGGGGAAACTCATCAAGTACAACACTAGAAAGATAATAATTGTTAAAAAAAATTCTTTACTCACTATGAACGATAAGCTTTCATATTCACCGCCCACGGTGATTGACTCACACAGCCTCGAATGAAAAATATATATATATATATGAGATGCCATGCTTTTTTCCCACCCGAGTCCACACGTTAGCCAATCACCGTAGACGGTAAGCTCAAAAGCTCACCGCCCACGGTAAGCAAAGTATTTTTCAATTGGCAAAACTCAGTACCCTCAATTCGATAAGAGCTTTCCAGTCATCTAACTTTGCAGCCTTCCTTAATCTATTTCTGTTCTAGAATTAATGTCCTGGTCTGATGTCTTTGGAAGATGATCGATCATATTGGATATCAAGCACTACATGTAAACTATAAGTAAATTATGATCAAGTGGTTTTAATTTGGAGGAAGGATGGTTTTGAAGGACCTTTTGCTGCGGTGGTGTTGGAGGGAAAAATGGTATATAATTGCAAAACTCCCTGAATAACAAAACCATGATAAGTTTGTAAACGTCCAACTTTAGTAAGCCTCAAGTTATCCAAACAACAAATATATTTGGAAAACTTGCCACCAACCCAAACAAATCACATAACGGCACAATTAAGATGCATGCTTGTGCTGCAATTAACTCAGCAATGACTATGAATGAAGAATCCAATCCCAAGTGAAAGTACCAAGCCACCTACCTGCTCACTAAAGATTTAAAATTTTTAAATCTTAAATCTGATAAAATGATCTGCCCTAACTTCTACTCTACCAAGTCCTGTAATGAATCTGCGGATCAATATTTACGTGACAAACACTTCCATCATTTTCATTTTAGTTTCTTCATGCTGGGTAAGAACTTCCTCGCACAAATCACTAGTAACACAATTGATAACTGAAAGTAAATCTGATTATCTAATTTCAAAGTAAAAATTACCCACATCGGTGCAAGAGTTATATGCAAAATTATCCTGAGATCATACCGCATGTCAGAAGGCAACCATACAACTATCTGCAACCATTGTATCTCCACATTATACTGCAAACCTAGATGAATCTCCTCTCCCATAATGTCTGTCTCCAGCAGCCACTGCCATGAATGCACAACACCCATCCCCTATTGTTGCTTCCAAATGAAAAGTGATATGAACACCAAACACATCTCATATGCCAAAATGTATGAAAAAATATATAAATTGCCAAATGCTACAGTTCCAAATCTTAAACAACATAAACTTACAAAAATTTACTGAGCATGCCTCAGCAATAACTTTCACTATTTCGTATATAAGAAAATAAAAAAAAAGTCATAAAAAACAGTGGTCCATTGCACTGGAATTTCAAGCCCTTAATATGAAATTAGGCGCCATTATCTCAAGTAATCCCTTAGGGTTGTCAACATGGACCCAATGACTAGACTTCGGAAGAACATAAAATGAAACCTTTCCTTCTTTAGGTGTCTCTCCCTTTTTGCACAGGTCCTCGAGCTTCTTAAGCACATCTCCTTGCCATCTATCACTGTTTTCAGCTTGCACAATTACAATCTCCAAGCCCTTTGGCGGGTGCTCCAGCAGAGACCAATAACTTGTTTCCCTGAATTTATCAACATCTTTAGCTCCAAAACCAAATACGATAAACAGGCAGTGACTGGGAACTAATTCCAATATTAGGGAAGTTAAATGCAATGCTATGAATTATTTACCTGTAGGAATTGAACATATCAATAGCAGCTTGAAGATTAAAAGTCCACGTCACATGTTTGCCTGCCTTCTTTAGATTGCTGCCAATCCATTCTGAAAGTGACTTGGAAAACCCAAGGCCGAGCATGTGGTCCACCACCCACCTGAACTCCAAAACAACAGACCGAATGAAACAATGAAATGGACTGTAGCAGTAAATGGCATATGTTTATTTCACATGCATCTCTGGGGCATTGTACATTTCAATCAATATTAAGGGACATGATTCCCCTAGACCAATTAATAAGTCCATCACAAGGAATGAGGAAAATGGAAGTTCAGCATTATGGATGATTTATGTGTCAGTGATCCTTTACTTTCTCACCATCGATAGAACTATAGAAGTGCACAGAATGCCTATTAACTGGTTCTCTGATAACAAATTTGAGAAAGAAAATTGGAAGATCTTCAACTATAAAGAAACTTCTAAACGGAGTAAAACAAATATATGCACTGGATGGTAGTATCATGACTTATGACAAAGCAATTTGTAAAAATGTGGTCTTCCAAAAATGACAGAGGACCATAATAAAGTTCTCTACTTGGCCCACCATCCGGAATTAAAATAGAAATATTCATATTATGAAATTCTGTTGATACAAAATAGTAAAGCAATTTTTCAGGTAGGAGTTATATAATTATTAATAACATATCTAAAGGAATATGAAAGGATCTCACAGAAGTTTTCTAGTAACAGATAAAAAATATTAAAATGATTGAGATGAAGGTAAATTCATGTCACCAGCAACTGAATTGTACTGATAAAGGATCTGATAGTTGCATCCCCCTTATGGTGCCTAAACAGCTTTTGTCCCTGTTATTCCAACAAATACATCACCCACAGGACCCATACCATTAAATGACTAGCACAAGGTACCCCATGCTGTCTTACTTCTGCCCAGAAAGATTTTTTTCATATCTGACAAGATAAACCCCAAACCTTTCACATGATATCTATTTAGTACTGCTCTCCTTTTTATTGTATGTCCTTTCACCTGACTGCCTTCTACTTGGCCAAAATAAATCCCTAGTCTTCTCTGGACCTCCACCTGCAACCCTGCACCAGAACTCTGTTCTTTTCATGCCATTTTGACCCAGCCAGTTCTCTGTTGTTGGATGGAGACACCCTAAATATTCAGAATGGATTTGCAGTATGCAAATATGTTTTGTCTTAAAGTCTTTGACTGGTTTTTAGTAGATGGAGCTGTTTGTTATCAGTTTAAGAAATTAGAAGAAAGAATAATTTAAACCACAACAAACATCTGTCTCCAAAGATTGCAACGATAAAAATAATGTTTTCATTGTATTACTATTATCAATGAACTATGTTCTAAGATCAATCTAAATAAATTTCAGATTGTAAGCCAAAAATTACAATTCCATTAAGTTTCCCTGAATCTATCGTTTGACTGCTGTGTCCTGTAACCTCTGAGCAACAGAGCAGCTTAAGAGGCACAAATACATGGAAGAGACCGGCAGTGAGTTCAGTTTTCAGGTTTGCCAGCACTAAAGGCATTGAAGGCCGAAGATATGGGGCTTCCCTGGGAGCTGGAAAGGAGAACATGGCCATCAGGGTGGCTAGGAATGAAGCAGTACACGATGGGCTAGAAAGACCCTCATAGGGTAGCAGAAAGTAGGGATTGGATGAAAGATGAAGTGAAGCTATAGCGGCATAACAATCAAATATATAAAAATATGATTACAATTAGAAGAGAGGGGGATAACTTGTTCCATTGTTTAAAGAAGTCAGGAGTAACTAATTTCTTTTAAATAAAGGAAAAGGGAACAAAATGGATTAAGCACCAACAAATTGATTCACCAGCCAATAACAAAATGACTGTCAGTTGCGCATCATAAGATACAAGGTTCTTGGGCCACTGGAACAACACAAACCATGTGCATGCATGCACACGAACACACACACATATGCACAAGCAGACACACACATACAACACACTGAAAGAAAGAGAGAGAGAGAGAGAGAGAGAGAGAGAGAGAGTACTGTCGTGATGGGAGAGATGAAGGCAGACTGTTTAGAGTATGCAAAACCTTTTCCACTTCACCATCACTGGCATCTGACTTTACTTCTCCAGGGACAGAATCCAACACCCAAAGCTGTTCTGCATCAAGAAAGAAGATGAAAGCAACTCAGATGTAAATAAAGTGAAGAAAGTCAAACAACAGGGCATTTTCAAGATGAGAAATATTACTAAATCTAACATAAAAATGGCAACCATAATGTTTATCGTTTCTACCCAATGGAAGTTAGCTTTATGTGAATTTAGCAAAAAAACGATGAGATAAAAACAAGGAGGCCACTCTGCCAAGAAAATCTAGTGTAGACAGGACTCTACCCAAGGCTGATGAATATAAAATCTGCTTTTATAATTAAAATTGTAAAAAAAAAAATACCATATTCTATTGAATTTTAGCTTCTATAAGATATAACTATTATTCTGATTTACATGAAACAGACAGTAGTCCCATTAAATGGATCCTTTTTATCTTCCATTGCAAATTCATTGATCTTTATAGAGCATATTTGGATGCAACAACAAGAATAATATATCCGCTAGACTTCTTTTGAAAGTTATAGTGATCTATAAAACTTTTCTTACATAAAATTTCTTATTTAAGCTGCTGCTTTTGGTGTTGTATAATTTTGAATGTTTTTCTTGTTTTCACCCCTTTCTTTTCTCCATCCTCTAATCTTTCTCCTTTCAACTCAAAATCAATATAAACAAATTATAACCCTCCCACACCTCAAGGCAAAATCAATCCCATAGATGATGACTGCAGTGGAGAGAATCAAAGTGTACAAGGATACTGGTTCATAGATGCAGATAGTTAAAGAGAAGAATGTTACATTTCTTAAGGACAAGATTGTAAATGTACTTGTGCATATCTGATGGATCCCGCATCCTTGTGATGATCTGTTGTTTCTGAAAAACAGTCACCATTGGATGAAGTGCAAATGGATTGGTAGAAATAGGATTTTCATATGCTACCTAGCATGTAAGGTAAACAAACCAAACACAAGCAAGATATGCAAGCTCAAGGTTGGCTTGAAATTCTCCATGACCAGCTTAAGCTCATCAGAATCCAGGAAAAATGAGATCGTGATAGAAATCAGGTATTGCGCACATATTCCAGAAGGAAGCGTCGCTAAACTCCCTAACCCTAATTTATTTTTTTGTAGGCTTAATTTTTATGGATTTATTTAAGTTATTTTATTTTGTTGAAAATTCTAATTTTATTAGGACTCTGTAAAAAGAGTTCTGTTATAGTTCAAGTCAGCTGTTAGAATCTTATTAGGTTATGTTTTTGTTTCTCTATTTAAAGACTCCACTTGTGTAGAGAAAAGCAGACCTGAATAATTAATTAAATAATTGAGTGAATTGAATTCTTGAGATTATTTTTTTTCAATTTTTTTCTTTCTTTTCTTTTGGATTTGCAGCAATTTGGTATAAGAGCTTCACGATCTCGATCTCCGTCTTCTTTTCGGCTTCACGGTGATTCCTTTTTTTTCTTTTTGCCATGCAACCACGTCTTCTTTTCCCCTTCATGGTGATTCATCTCTTTCGACTTGAAGAAATCGACATCATTCTCCCATCCTTTCCTTCCCGCCGTCTTTCTCTTTTCCATCGCGATCAATCAAAAAAAAAAAAAAAAAACCTTTCCCTCGCCGTCTCTTTCTTTCCTTTCAAATCGTAAACCCCCACCTCGCTGCATCCTTCATCGACAACAGTCACCACCCGCCGCCCCGTCGCCGGCTGCTCGCCACCGCCCCTCGCCGTTCCATGCCCCTTGCCGTTGTCCACGCTGTCGTCCACCACCTCAACTGACGACTATGCTCGTAAGGGGCTTCGATCAGCAACCGGCCACCTCTGACAACCGTCGATTCCGACGCAAGTGGCCTTCGCCGCTCGACCGCCTTCCTCGATTTCTCCCTCCCTACCACCGTCTCCGCCTCCATCACCGATGTTCACCTCTGATCTTCCAACCTCCCCGCCGTTGACTAGCCAAAGTCACCGTACGCCTCTCCGTAGAACTTGAAGACTCCCGCGGATCCGACTACTGCTTCGAGCTTCCCGTAGTCCTCCCATCGCTGCCTTCCCGCTGGCCCGATCAGCCGCCAACCAACGACGATCGACCAGAGTTCCACTACAGTTCCTCCCTCGATCGGGGTCCGCGGCTATTCTTCCGCCAACGCCGCTTACTAGAGCCCTTGTAATCGTAGGACGAAACAAAAGCCGAATGGGAGCTCGTCCATCTGAAGAGGTCACGGTCTACAGACCACCTAACTGTGGTCTATGGACCAACGGTCCATAGACCTAGTCCATAGACCCAAAATAATAATAATAATAATAAATTAGGGTTAGGGGGTTGAGCGATGCTTTCTTCTGGAATACATGCGCAATCCCTGATCACTTGTCTCTTAGGTACATTCAGTCCCAGAAAAAACTTAGTGCTAAACATGTTAAATGGATAGAGTTTCTTCGGGATTATACTTTTGTCCTCAAATACCAAGCTAATATTGAGAATAGTGCTGCTGATGCATTAAATAAAGTACTTACTATCTTACAATCCATGAATACCAAGGTAATTAATTTTAAACGATTAAAAGATGATTACTAGCATTGTCCTAATTTTTCTGACATTTATCAAGAGGTTAGTCAAGAAAATCGTCAAGATTTTGTTGACTTTATAATTAGAGACGGTTACTTATTTAAAGATTGTCATCTTGGTATATCTCGAACATCTTTACGGGATTTTCTTGTTTGGAAACTCCGTACGGAAGGATTAGCATGTCATTTTGGACGTAATAAAACTGTAGCTATGATTGAAGATTGTTGGTGCAAAATCTAGTTGTCGTCGGAATCGAGGCTGGATCGGAGAAGATGAGGTCGCCGCCGGTGACCTGCGAAACAAATCTTGTCCGGAATCGGAGGTGGTGGCTCCGGCAAGACCCTCCGATGATCAAGTCAGCTCTTTCGGCCAACAGAAATAAAGTGCTCAAAGAGATTTTAGCAAAGTTTTTAGAAGAAAACTCAGAGCTTCTAAAAAAAAGCGTATCTAGAGGATCTCTTATATAGGCGGAGCTTGTAACAAACTGATAGTGACAGCCGTAACCAAGTAGTAATGGGTCATTCAGGGCCATGTGGAGTTTGTTATAGAGGGTAGTGTCTGTTGTCGTGACGTGCCAGCTGGAGTTCGGATGGGATGGCTATAGGCGATGGAGCGTCCCTCACTGATGTTATTCTAGAGGAGCTCGGAGGTTCTCGAGATCAGTTGTGCGTGGATCGCTATTCGCCATATTGAGTCGGTACTGAGATCTTTTTAAGCAACCGGAAGGAGTTCGACGGAGGGAGAAGTCTGAAAGGAGTTCGACAAGTGGAGAAATCCGACTGAAGGAGAAGTCCGAAAGGAGCTCGATTGGTGGAGAAGTCCGACTGAAGGAGAAGTCTGGAAGAAGCTCAATTGGTGAAGTCCGACCGGAGAAATCCGAAAGAAGTTCGATTGGTGGAGAAGTCCGACTGAAGGAAAAGTCCGAAATTCTCAACAGAGCATAGAAGTTCGTCTGGAGGAAGTTCTACCAAAGAAGGACTGACTGCCTGGGGTGGACGAGCTCGGCCACCACTGCTATTCAAGCTCATCTGGGAGAAGTTCGGAGAGATCTTGCGAATTCGATCGAAACTCAATCTTGGTTATCGCTACCGGACGGGATCATTCAGCGATCAGATATCTGGCCGAACTTCGGCAAGAGCGGATTTACCCCCAACAATAGTCTCTCCACTCCCGAATTTGAAATTCGAAGTATAGATTTGGCTGTCGAAGTTCTTTTTGGCTTTCCGCACTCATCAGGACGAGACATTTTGACGTTTACCGCGCTGGTGTCGAAGCTCTTTAAATTCGAAGTGAGTTCGAAAAGACAGCCCTTCGACTTTCCCGCCACAACACTGCTAGCCACTACTCTGCCATGATAAGTAGGACATGCGGCACTCGCGGTCCGACCGAACGAGATCTACCATCATAACCGTCTCGGATTTTTCTTGGCTATTTAAGGCCTTCTCCCACCTTCGAAATCCATTCTTGCCTGAGTTTTCTTCTTCCTTCGGCACCTACTCTTCTTCCATCTGAGATTTTCAATTCCTCCATCTTTCCTGGTTCCAAGCGTTCCTCCATCCGATTCTCGTCACACCCATCGTCTCTGTCATTCTTAATCAACTTAGGTCAGCTTCTCAACACCTATTTTTAATTACTCTTGCCTCTTTTACTTCTTGTTCTTTCGATTTTTCCATAAGTTTTTGCACTTCGTTTCTTCCTGCTTTTTGAGGATTTTTTGGAGGGTTTATTTCGATTTGGATGTCTTCTGAAACTTCCCAATCCGCCAATTCTTGGAGCTCGTCTGGACTGGCCTTCCTAGACTCTGCCCTCCTGACCAAGATTGAGCCTAGAAACATATCCCATCAGTCTTTCGTTTCGAACACCATCCCTTCTATCCTTACTCCGAATGACCTCTCCCTGATTAGGATACAATAAGGCATCCCACCGGAGTATGACCTTGAGATCCCCAGGTTAGATGACCGCGCTAGTTCGCCTCTAGCCGATCGATTTTGTTTGTATCTAGAAGCCTTGTGTGCCGAGCTTCGACTTCCCCCTTCCTTTGTAATCGTCCTATTTCGCTTTTTGAACATCTCCTTTGCCTCTATAGTACCGAACTCCTTTCGATTCGTAATCGACTTCCTTTTCCTCTGTCGCCTGGTCAAAGTTCAACCAAAAGTCTCATTTTTCCAAAATTTCTATACTTTCAAACGCCATCCTTCCGCAAAGGACTGGTGGTACTTTCCTCAGTTCAGTAAGAAGGGGTTGCTAAAAGACGCTCCTTCCATTCATAACTGGAAGGAGTACTTCATCCGATGCCCAACTCCTGCTGCTTGACCTTCCTCCTTAGAGCTTTCTTAGGGAATCCATCCACCGAGCTCTTAGCTTGGATGGAGCCGACCTTGAGTCTTCTAACAGGCTCAAGGCGTACTGAGCTTCCGATCTTCCTGAGCTTCTAAAGGAACAGACCTTGTTCAACCATAGCCTGAGCCCTCTTGATCCTGCTGATATTACATGCATTTGTATATATGTATGGACTCTTGTGAAATTTAATGCATACCTCGACTGATCGTGATCCTTTTTTGCTGTAGAAATGGACATCGATGCCGTAGGAAAGCTCGCCAAGGGCCTTTATGCCCAAAGGAAAAGAAAGGGGAAGGCCCTAGGCGAGAGCTCGAAATAAGCAAAGGTCGGCTCCTCTGACCCTATGGCTTCTGCCGCCATCGATGCCGCTCTTGAGGTCCGCCCGGGAGACGTGGCCATCCCGACCGACCGCGTCATCGTCGTTGAAGGGGAATCTCTTCTCCCCGAGCCTGCTAATCTCCTCTCCGTGGATCGCACGCCTGATCCCCCTGTCGACAAAGAGAGGAGAAAAGAAAAAGCGGCCATTGTGAAAAAGGCTCGCAAGGTGTGCCTGGACGAGCCTAACCCGGGTAGCAGTGAAGACCAGGGGGCGAACCCGTTTGATAACCTGGATATCATTCGGGATTCGACTGATAGGTTCACCCTGCCAGAGGAGGTGGACCGCCTGGCCGATCTTGACCAGAGGTAGCTCATTTGGGAGTCTCTCGGGACTGTCCATAGGATAATCATCTCACCGTACTTCTTTTTCATTTTCTCGCCCTTTCTTTCTTCACTTTATAGCGACCTGTTCATGGCAGTCAGACCACCACATGCTTGCCCACCTCAAGAGGGCAAATCGCCTGGAGGCAGAGTTGCTAAAGGTCCAGAAAGACCTTCAAGCCGAGATCAATCGCCTTCAGGCGATGACTGCTGAGGCTGAGCGCCTCGTAGGGAAGAAGACGGCGAAAAGTGAGAGCCTACGCGATGCACTTCGAAGGGAGTCCATCTCGACCGGACTCGAGGCAGCGTTGGCTCTGGAGGAAGAGAAGAAGCCAAACTCAAGGTCACCGAGTTGGAGGCCCAATAGGCGAAGTCCATTTCGGAAGCAGCAGCCCAAGCTAAGTTCAAGACCTCCCCCGAGATGGACCTGAACATCGCCTTCAGCCAGGAGGCATTCATCAAGGGCTTCGAGCTCTGCGAAGGCGGGATGGCCCGGAGGTACCCCGAGCTCGACCTTAACTTCCTGGAAGAGGAGGCCGGCGACGAAGCGGGACCATCCAGCACCGGAGCTGATCTTTCTTCGACCAAGCCTGCTGCGGAGGCGCCCAAGCCTACTTCGAAGGTACCCGAGCTTGCTGAGAGCATCCCAACTTCTATTGCTGCACCCCCCGAGGTTGTAGACCTCGAGTAGTTGTATCTTTTCCTTTTTCTCTATTGACTTGCTTGGTACCTGAAAGTTTCTAGTTAAATGAAAGCGAATTCATTTTTGTCCATACCTTTTTTCACATTGGTGCTGTGTCATATGTTATCCAGAATCCTCTCCCTAATCAAGGTCATGACCCGCCGTCTCCAATCGATGCCAATCCCACACCTCAGGGAGTTCCGTTGAAGCCCTTAATAAAGAGCTTGAAGAAGGAAGTCCATCTGAAGAAGTTGAAAACGACAGAGGACGACCTTCGGGCTTCTTGAAAAAATGCTTCGAAGGCGACCAAAGAGGTTACTCGCCTCCAAAATTTGCACATAAAGGACTCCACAGATTTCGACATCCAGAAGGATATTTTCGAGAGAGAGCTCGCCGAACTCAAGAAAAACGTCAGCTGCAAGTCATGGGTGTTAACGGCGAAGATCAACTCCCTCGAAATCGAGCTTAAAGCGGTGAAGAAGAAGATCCAATTGCTGGAAGGGAGTTCACCATAATCCTCTAATAAAGCGCGATACGAGTGAAACTGGTCGAACTTCTCCGCGCTTCAAAAATAGTTGCACGATGCTGAGCTCGTCTACGATACCCATCGATTAGTTTGAAGTGAGAGGATATCTAAACTCGAGCAAAAGCTTCGTGTTGCCAATGGCGAGATAGCTCGGCACCAGAAATAGCTGAATGATAGCTACCAAGCTAGCATAAGGAGTCGGAGGAGATTGCCTCTTTGAGGAGGATTGTCGGCGAGCTTTCAGAGTCGGTTGGGGCAAGAAAGATCGAGGTGCAACGACTAAAGCTCCAGCTGACCTGTGAGTAGCAAGCCGTTAAGGATGCGGAGGCCGAGTCCGAAGTCTTGAGGAAGTAGCGGCGAGAGCTTGAAGGTAAGTTTCAACACGTCAACGGGATATACATAGATGGTTTACTAAAGAAGAAAGAGCTTGAGGGAAAGATCTTAAAATTAAAGCAGGCCTTGGTGATGACTAGAGCCGATAGCCCAAAATCTGAGTCTGATCCGTCTTAAGGCTTCGGCCTTTCTCCTTTTTTTCATGTAGTTGGTCTTGCCGACCTTTATTTTGCTTGTAATGAACTTATATTTATAATAAGATGGTATCTTTTTTCGTCATTATTCGCCTTACATGAACTCAATGCTTGCTTGTGTCTTCATTTTTCCGTCTTTCTTCTATGTTGTCTTTCGATGAAGTGGTTATTGTGGATACCTATCCGAGATTCTTTTCACGGACCTGGGCGCGATTTTTCTTCTTGCATCTCATATGGTCGAATAGTCGTAGGAGAAATGCGTGAGGATTGGTGACAGGATTTCTCTCTTCCCTTTGCTTTAGGTTGGGGGTTCGTTTGGGACTACTGGACGGGCCGCTCTTTTTTCCTCGGCTTAGATTAGCAAGATTCTTAGATTTACTTGCGTTAGGATGAGGTTCTTCCTCCATTCCTAACATGGCTGTAGGGGCACGTTAGGACCGTTGTCGGGGCCTCTCCCCTCACCTCGTCTTAAGTCAACGATGTCTTCTACTTTGCTCGTGTCAGGATGAGGTTCTCCTCCTGTTTCTGACACAGCTGCAGGGGCACACCTCTCCCCTCACCTCGTCTTAGGTCAACGAGGTCTTCTACTTTGCTCATGTCAGGACGAGATTCTTCTGTTCCTGACACGACTGTAGGGGCACATTAGGATCTTTTACAGAGCCTCTCTCATCTCGTCTTAAGTTGACGAGGCCTTCGACTTTGCTCATGTTAGCACGAGGTCCTATTCCTAACATGGCTGTAGGGGCACATTAGGACTGTTGTCAAAACCTCTTTCCTCATCTCGTCTTAAGTTGACGAGGCCTTCGACTTTGCTCATATTAGGACGAGGTCCTCCTCCTGCTCCTAACATGACTGTAGGAGCACATTATGGCCGTTGTCCAGAGCCTCTCCCCTCATCTCATCTTAAGTTAACGAGGCCTTTGACCTTGCTCATGTTAGGACGAGGCCCTCCTCCTGTTCCTAACATGGCTGTAGGGACATATTAGGACCGTTGTCAAAGCCTCTCCCATCATTGTCTTAAGTTAACGAAGCCTTCGACCTTGCTCATGTTAGAATGAGGTCCTATTCCTAACATGGCTGCGCTCATCGCATGGTCAAGTTCGGAAGGTAACCCTCCATTATAGATGTACAATAAAGATTAGAGTGTTAAAGTGGGGGATTTCATTACAACCAAATCATTGGTAATACATTCATAGGTTTTCCGAATTTCATGGTCGGGGCAGATCCTCTCCTTCTAGCTCCCTCAAATAGTATGTCCCGGGTCGAACGACTTCTTTGATCTCATAGGGTCCTTCCCAATTTAGGGCGAGCTTCCCTTGGTTCTGAGGTTGAGAAATAGCTGCTCGTCGAAGCACTAAGTCCCCCACTCTGAATACATTATTCTTGACTCTGGAGTTGTAGTATCGAGCCACCCTGCATCTGTAAGCAACCATCCGAACTTGAACTTCTCGTTTTTCCTCCAATAGGTCGAGGTTAGCTCTGAGATCCTGTGAATTGCGCTGCTCATTGAAGGCCACGACCTGTGCCGATAGGAGCTTGAGCTCGATCAGGATGACCGCCTCCATTCCAAAGGCCAAGGCAAACAGTGTTTCTCCAATTAATAGTCTTTGGATAGTTCGATATGCCCAGAGGACATGGTAAAGTTCGTCCACCAAAGTCTCCCCTTCTCTTTCAAGTCTCGCCTTGATATCCTGCAATAAGATCCTGTTGGTCACTTCTGCTTCACCATTTACTTGCGGATGGACCACTGATGTGAAATTATGAGAGATGTTCAAGTCCTCACAGAACTCCACAAACTTCGCCCCAGCGAACTACCGCCCATTGTCTGTTACGAGAGTTCGAGGCAGATCAAACCTGCAAACAATTGATTTTTAGACGAAATCTGTACTTTGACTTTGGTGAATTTTGCTAGAAATTCGGCCTCGATCCATTTGGTGAAGTAGTCGATCGCAACTAAGAGGAACTTCCGTTGTCCGAATGCCGTCGGGAAGGGTCCAAGTATATCCATCCCCCATTATGCGAGTGGCCAAGGCACGCTTAGTGGGATAAGCTCAAAGACCGACTGCCTTTGTGTACTCGCATTTCTTTGGCAGCGGTCGCATCTTCTAATATATTCAATACAATCATGGTGCAGGATTGGCCAGTAGTAACCTCATCGAAGTAGCTTGTGAAAAAAGGACCTAACGCCTAGATGGCTCCCACAAATTCCTTCATACACTTCCCATAGTGCAAAGTCGACTTCAGAAGGTTGGAGACATTTCAAAAGTGGCAAGGAGTATGACCTTTTGTATAGTTTGCCTTCATAGAGGGCATACCAGGAGCCTGATTTCTCAGCTTCCTTCGGATCATAGGGGAGTGTCCCATCTCTGAGATAAGCAATCAATGGATCAATCCAGCAGGGCTCATGATCGATCTGCATTGCAACCTGCGGTTCTTCCATACTCGAGCATTTCAACACTTCAAAGTATACTTCTTTAGGAAGCTCATTGGGGACGAGTGTGGCCAGCTTGGATAGGAGGTCGGCTCTGGTGTTCTCTACCCTTGGAATTTGCTGGATGCCAAAGCCATTGAAGACTGGGATCAGGTTCTTCACTCTTTCAAGATACTTCATCATATTTTCCTCTCGAGCTTCGTAGTTGCCACCGACTTGTTCCACCACCAGCTGTGAATCACTGTAGACTTGAAACCGATAGACTTCTAGTTCCTTGGCAATCTTGAGCCCCGCTATCAGAGCTTCATATTCTGCCCCGTTGTTTATCACCGAAAACTCAAAGCATAATACATACTCGGCGATGACCCCATCGGGATGGACCAGGATCAATCTAGCACCTGCGCCGGAAGCATTGGAAGAACCATCCACATACAAGGCCCAGAAGTCTTTAGGAAGGTCCGCTCTTTCTTCGAGGGAGCTCGGCTACAACCATGGAATGCTGGCCTCATTCTGCTCAGGTTCGGCCTCATTCGGAATCGTGCATTCGACTATAAAATCGACCAGTATCTGAGCTTTGATTAACGACCGAGGTTGATAATTGATGTCAAACTCCGTCAGCTCAATAGCCTATTTCACTACTCTTCCAGACGCGTCTATTCGAGGACTGCTTTGATTGGTTAGTCAGTGAGGAGCGTTATGGTATGCCCCTGAAAGTAGGGTCGAAGTCTCCTAGCTGCAATCAAAAGAGCGTAAGTCAATTTTTCCAATTTAGTGTACTTGATCTCCGCATCTCTCAAGACTCGACTCATGTAGTAGATCGATCGTTGCACTTTTGCCTCTTCCCTGACCAAGACCGCTGCTAGTGCTGTAGGAGAGACCGTCAGGTATAGGAACAACTCTTCTCCAGGCTCGGGCTTTGCCAACAGTGGGGGCGAACCAAGGTAGTTCTTGAGTTCTTCGAATGCCTGTTGGCATTCTGCCATCCAGCAGAAGTTCTTTGATCGTTTGAGGACCTGGAAGAAGGGCATACATCGCTCGACCGACTTCGAGACAGCAATTTAAGGATGCCACCTTCCCGATCAAGCGTTGGACTTTCTTTATTGACTTCAAGACGGTCATCTCCTGGATGGCATGAATCTTCTCCACATTAGACTCGATCCCCCGTCTTGAGACCATAAACCTTAAGAATTTTTCTGAGGTTACTCCGAATGCGCATTTAGTCGGATTTAGCTTCATCTTGTATCTTCAAAGAACGTTTAAGATCTCTTCAAGGTCGGCAATGTAATTGGACGAGATCCGACTCTTGACAAGCATATTGTCCACGTAGACTTTCATGTTGCAGCCAATCTGCTCTTTGAATTTTTAAGCCCGAAGGGCATGACCCTGTAACAATAAAGACTACGATTAGTGATAAAAGCAGTTTTCTTCTCGTCCTCTGGTGCCATCCGGATTTAATTATAGCCGAAGAAAGCATCCATGAAGGTGAGGAGCTCATGGCCCAAAGTTGCATCCACCAGCTGATCGATTCTGAGCAGGGGATAGCTATCCTTTGGACAAGCCTTGTTCAGCTTCTTGAAGTCGATACACATTCTTCACTTGTCGTTGGCCTTCTTGACTAAGAGCACATTGAAAACCCAGCTCGGATAGTGGACTTCTTGAATAAATCCAGCCTTAAGAAGCTTGTTCACTTCCTCCGCTATCGCCTTCTACCTTTCCGGTGCATGGCCTCGAATTTTCTCTTTCACTGGCTTACACTCAGGATCAACAGCCAGCCGATGTTCCATGACCTTGGCATCAATTCCCGACATATCTACTGGGACTCGGGCAAAAACATCAGCATTCTTCCGCAGGAACGCAATGAACTGCTCCCGAACTTCATCCCTCAGGTTGAAGCCGATCTGCACTGTGTTCTGCATTTCCTTCATTCAGAGGAACAGCTACAAGGTCTTCCATGGGTTCACGCCGCTCTTCAGTAAAGTCATCACGAGCACCCAGACCATCAACCGGGTCAGGTCGGCTATTATTTTGCAAAGCGATGGAGTAGCAGTGCCTTGCCAAAACCTAATCTCCTCTAACCTCCCCAATTCTGCAGCTCGTCGGGAACATTTTTAGGTAGTAGGTCAACACCACAGCCCGGAGTGCATTTAAGCCAGGTCAGCCGAGAATTACGTTGTAGGCTGACGGAGCTTTCATAACCAGAAAGTCGACCTGTGCTTTGACCTGTCTCAGGTATTACCCTACAGCCACAAATAGCATCATTATTCCTTCAACTGACACAGCATCGCCAGTGAATCCCACTAGTGGGGAGTTCATAAGTCTCAGATGGTTATTGGGTAGAGACATTTTACAGAAAGCATCGTAAAATAAAACATCGACGGAGCTTCCATTATCTACCAGAATGCGACGTACATCATAGTCGGGAATGTTTAAAGAGATTACAACCGCGTCGTTGTGCGAGAACTGAACTCCTTAGGCATCCTCATCGGTGAAAGCTATAGGCTCCTTAGTTCTCCGCCTTTTCGCGAGCTCCACCGATCCACTAGCCTCCCCTCGCCGAAGTCCCCCAGAAATGGTGTTGATGATGCCAAGCAGGGGCCAATCTCCTTATTGCTCCTCCCTTCTTGGCAGCGCCCTTGGTCGATCTTCCCGTCCTTCAGGCCGACGTCGTAGGAATTGGCCCAACTTGCCTCGCCTGATGAGCTCCTCGATCTCGTCTTGGAGCTGAATGCATTCCTCAGTATCGTGACCATGGTCATAATGGTAGAAACAGTATTTGTTAGGATTGCGCTTGCCAGGATAAGTGCGCATCCTCTCTGGCCTCAGCAGCTGCTTCTTGATTTCCATCAGCACTTGGATTTTTGGAGCATTGAGGGAAGCATAGTTATGGAACCTTTCGAGGGGGGAGCCCTGTCGTGCCCTTCTATCCGGGCTTCTTTGCCTTCAAGTTTGAGGAGTTCGGGCTCGCTTGCACTCAAGAGTTCAAAAGCGCGGCCGAGCTTCACTCGACTTTTCATTAACAGTGGGCATACTTGATTCACCTGCTCGCCGCTCTCCAGCGGCTTCATTATCCTTGGCCTTGAAGGCCTCTTCTGCTCGGGCATAACCTTCAGTCCGAGTCAGCATGTCAACAAAATTCCTGAAATACTTCTTCTCTAGGGAGAACAGCAAATCATTCTTCTGAAGGCCGCCCTTCAGTGCGGCCATTACAACAGATTGATCCAAGTTTCGAACCTCCAGTGTAGCGGCATTGAAATGGATGACATAGGCCCATATAGATTCCCCCTCCTGCTTGATGTTGATAAAGGAGTCTGAGCCTTGTCGAGGACATCGACTGCTGATAAAATAAGCCGCAAACTGGTGGCTCATCTGATCGAAGGAAAAAATAGTACCCGACTTGAGGGCCGAGTACCAGTTTCTCGCTGCTCCCTTCGGAGTTGATGGGAAAGCCCGGCACCGGATGGCGTCTGACGCACCGTGGAGCAGCATCATAATCTGGAAGGCCTCCAAGTAGTCAACCGGATCAGTGGTCCCGTCGTAGCTCTCGAACTGGAAAAGCTTAAAGTTCGGCAAGATCGATTCCTGCATGATTTGATGAGAAAGGAGGATCGGTGCAGATATCATTATCGTGAGAGCAGGGAGCATGGCGACGTTCCTCGATCCACCAGTTCATTTCTTATAGTTTTCGATCCAGGAGATCCTCACGATCGTGGATCTCCAAAGTCTTCTAGCTAAATGGGGACAATCCCCCCTGGAGGTTGAATCATGATCGGAGCAGGGACTCTCTACCCCCTGCTTCCCTTGCCCAGAAGTTACCGACCGACTCACCCAAGCCGGCTGTCCCCAGACTAGATCCTAGGGTTCCGAGGAAGTCTGCTCCGATCGGATCGACGTCGGAGGCTACTGCTACTGCATGACCTGCACTACTTCAATGAGGCCCCTAACCTGCTGGACCAGCAGGCTAAATTGCTCGACGTCCACCATTGCTGCCGATGGAACCTGAGATGCCGAGGATGAGATAGGGGCGAGCAGATCTAAACGAGATCTGGTCGCGGAGATGGTTGATCGCCTAGTCAAGGCCTACCTGGGAGGCATCTTTGCCGGGATCAGTTGGGAAAGAACTTCGAGGGAGCAGAAGAGAGATCTCTACTAAGCACTCCTTTAAGAACAAGGAAACCTTAAAAGAAAGAGGTTCAGGTTCTTCTAGCGCCAATCCTGTTGGTGCAAATCTAGTTATCGCCGAAATCGAGGCTGGAGTCGGAGAATGTGAGATCGCTGTCGGTGACCTGCAAAACAAGTCTCATCCAGAGTTGGAGGTGGTGGCTCCGACAAGACCCTTCGACGATCAAGTCAGCTCTTTCGGCCAATAGAAATGGAGTGCTCAAAGAAATTTTAGAGAATTTTTAGAAGGAAACTCAGAGCTTCCAGAAGAAAGTATATTTGGAAGATCTCTTATATAGGCGGAGCCCGTAACAAATTGATAGTGACAGCTGTAACCGTCTAGTAGTGGGCCGTTCAGGGCCACGTGGAGTTTGTTATAGAGGATAGTATCTGTTGTCGTGACGTGCCAGCTGGAGTTTGAATGAGATGGCTGTAGGCGATGGAGCGTCCCTAACTGATGTTGTTTTAGAGGAGCTCGAAGATTCTCAAGATCAATTGTGCATGGGTCGTTGTTCACCATATTGAGAGTCGGTGCTGAGATCCTTCTGGGCAGCCAAAAGTTCGAAAGGAGTTCAACGAAGGGAGAAGTCCGAGAGTTCGACAGGTGAAGTCCGATTGAAGGAGAAGTTCGGAAGGAGCTCGACTGGTGAAGAAGTCCGACTGAAGGAGAAATCCGAAAGAAATTCGACTGATGGAGAAGTCCGATTGAAGGAAGTCCGATTGAAGGAGTCGAGAAGGAATTCGACTGATGGAGAAGTCTGACTGAAGGAGAAGATCGAAACGAGTTCGATTGGTGGAGAAGTCCAGCTGAAGGAGAAGTCCGAAACTCTCAACAGAGCATGGAAGTTCGTCTGGAGGAAGTTCTACCAAAAGAGGGCTGACTGCCTGGGGTGAAGCTCGGCCACCACTGCTATTCAAGCTCATCTGGACAAAGTTTGGAGGGATCTTGCGAATTCGATCGAGGCTCAATCTTGATTGTTGCTATCGGACGGGATCATTCAGCGATTAGATATCTGGTCGAACTTCGACAGGAGTGGGTTTACCCCAACAAAGATTTTACTGGCCATCTCTTAAAAAGGACAACTAGAATTTTATTTCGGTGTTGTACATGTTAATTAGCTAAGACTAGAAAACAAAAAACTGGATTATATACTTCTTTATCAATTCCTCATTCTCCGTGGAAAAATCTTAGTATGGATTTTATTCTTGAACTATCTAGAACTGCTAGGAAACACGATTCTATCATAGTGGTTGTCGATAGATTTTCCAAGATGGCATACTTTATTCCTTATCAAAAAGACTTCTGATGCTTCTTCTGTTGCAAAGATATTCTTTAGAAAAGTTGTTAGACTTCACGAATTACCCACTTCCATAGTATCTGACTGTGATATCAAATTTGTAAGTTATTTTTAGAAAATCCTATAAAAATTATTTGGGACCATTTTAAAATTTTCTTCAGCTTTTCATCCCCAAACAGATGGTCAAACAGAGGTTGTAAATAGACGTTTTGATAATTTACTTAGGTATCTAGTTGGTGATAAACTTGGAACGTAGGATTTGTCATTGCCTATCGCAAAATTCGCTTACAATAACTCTGTGAATAGGTCTACTAATAAAAGCTCTTTTGAAATTGTTTATGGTTTTAATCCCCATCAACCTATTGATCTTATTCCCTTACTTATGAATAACCATACTTCTGAGTCTGCCACTTCTTTCGCTAAACACATTAATGATATTCATACTGAAATCAAACAAAAAATTGCCATGAGTATAGAAAAATATAAACTTACTGCTGATGCTCATCGTAGAAAATTGGAGTTTAACGAAAGGACTATGTCATGGTTCGTATTCATCCTAAACGTTATCCATAAAATTCATTCAAAAAATTACATGCTCGAGCCATCGGTTCTTTTCGCATCTTCCGTAAACTTGGGCCTAATGCATACTATATAGAATTACCTTCTGATTTAAAATTTAGTCTAATTTTCAATGTTGAGGACTTGCTATCTTATCGAGGCACTTTCGAGCCTCCTATGCATGCAGGTGACAGCAAGGATCACGTTCCTCTTCTAGTGCCAGTTTTGATTCTCTCATCACTTCCACCGGCTTCATCAGATCAAATTGAACGCATTATTACAGATGAAATTGTTTCTTCTGCTGATGGAGGATTTCGAAAATTTTTGATCAAATGGCACGATCGTCCAGACTCAGATGCTACTTGGATTCTCGATCCAAACATTTTAGAAGATTACTTCAATTCCTCGCCAAAGTCGAGTTCTTTCCAACTAGAAGAATGATAGAAATCAGAGATTGCGTACGTATTGCAGAAGAAAGCATCGCTAAACCCCTTAATCCTAATTTATTTTTTTATGGGCTTAATTTTTGTGGATTTATTTAGGTTATTTTATTTTGTTGAAAATCCTAATTTTGTTAAAACTCTGTAAAAAGAATTCTGTTAGGATTCAAGTCAGCTGTTAGAATTCTATTAGGTTATGCTTTTATTTCTCTATTTAAAGGATCCACCTGTATAAAGAAAAGCAAACCTAAACAATTGATTAATAATTAAATGAATTGAATTCTTGAGATTATTTTCTTTTCATTTTTTTCTTTCTTTTCTTTTGGATTTGCATCAGATCAAGTTCGGCCTACTTATTATCAAGCTAGCTCGATTTTGATGTTTAGAATAAAATATGTTAGAATTATGATGAATATCTTAATGAGTTGTCAAGATCATGACCACTATGGTAAGTATGACCTCAAGGATTCTAAGATTAAAATATCATGGCTATTATGGTCGGAAAATCATAGCTATTATGGTCGTCCATATCATGGCTATTATGGTAGTAATTACTATAGATATTCCAGGGTCAAATCTATCATAATTATTTGATTGTTAGACACAATTGCATAGCTTCCATATGTATTTAGATACAATTGTAAAGCTAATATAGTAGCTATTCTATTTTAGTATATTTAAAGAGTTGTATTCATAAAGAGGTGAACAAAAAAATACAATATTATCTTTTCCATTAACATGGTATCAGAGCCAAAACCCTAATCATAGTCAAAGCAAGTAGCCGCCACCCTCTTTCTCTGTCCACCCGCCATCTTCTTGCTGCCTCCCATCATCTCCTAACCTTCCAACCTATGCCGACCACCAAGATCTGCATCTTTCCAGCCCTTACCAACCACCAGATCTATCCCACAACCAGATTTGCACCAGATCTACCCCAGATCTATAGATCTGTCATACCACCATCCAGATCAGTCCTTTTATGGTCTACTACTTGTCTCTTTATGTGTTTATTGGTTTATGCCTTTCAGTGCAAATTTCTTGCATTGATTGTGGAGTTTGTTTTTGATGGGATGTAGGTTGTGATGATAACCTATGGATTAGGAGTCTCTAGTAGAGATGATTAGGCTGATTCCAAGTTTGTGGCAGCATGATGCGAGTTGTGGAGGTGTGAGGGTGTAGTTTATTATGGTACTGTTTTAATTGATTAGAATAGTGCAATGTTTTTGAGTAATGACATTAGGAGAGGGCCCTAAGAGTGTTGAAGTGGTGTCCTCGCACCAAAAATTAATTGATATGATGCTAGCTGGTGATGGATCCAATTTTGTGGAATGGCGTTTCCTTATTAAGGTCAATATTGGAGGATTTGGCAAGGAAGAACACTTTATTAAGTTATGTCCTAAGGGAGAAAGGGAAGCCAAACTATGGTTGGCTGAAGATAAGAGACTTTTCTCAGATTGTCAATTGCATTGATAGAAAGATGGCATGTTACGATGGTGAAAGAGTTATGAAAGTTGTTGCATCAGTGTTTTTCTAGGACTAAAAATATGAAAAGGTTATATAGTTTGGCTCAAGAGGTATCGTCCAAGTCAAAATGGGCGAAGTATTATGGACTATTATTACGAGTATAAACGAGCCACAGAAGATTTTTGTATGGCAATGCCGATCTCCACTGATATAGCTATGATGGAGCAGCGTAAGAGACTGTTTGTATTTGGTTGGTTGTCTGGATTAGATACAGAATATGAAGTGATTCGATCACAGTTGTTGGCCAACAAGGATATGGATTTCTTGTTTGATGTTATCACTACTATACTCAGTGCAGCTCGATAGAGTACCTTAGGTACTAAGGACATGTCTGGTGGATCTGTCCTTGAATCTCAGAGTGATGGTGGTGGATATAGAGAGAGATGGAGGACATGGTGATAGAGTGTTGAAAAAATCGGTACTGCTCTGATACCAAGTGTTGAAACAATTGGTGCTGCTCTAATACCAACTATTGTACCTACAACTGCTCGAAATCACAACCGCAGAAGCGATCTCTTGCATGAACCTGGGTGTTAATCCAGCAAACTGAAGATCTAAGAAAGAAGAGAGAAGATGGAATATAGGATTTGTGTTAGAACCAGAGAGAAGAGAGTTAGGAAGAAAAGCTCAATTGTATTCCACTCTTATATTATAAAAGTTACAATACCCAGATTTATATACCCTAGAGTTCCCATATGAACTCTAATAAACCCCAGTTCAAACTTTTCTAGGCTAGCTCAATACATGAAAGCACTCACCGAGCCCATGTACACCCATGTCTCACATGCTCTCATCCTCTAGATCTAAACCCGACCCATACATGAGTTAGCTCCCTTAAGATCTCTCAAACCAAGTCTTAAGACTCCTAGGATAAGTCCCTATCCTAAACCCAAACAGACCCCTGAGCATTGAGCCGACTCAGTCTCAGCACTAAGCCGGCTAATCTGAAACTGAGTCGATTCAGTTTCAGACTGAGCCGACCCAATTACGTGCCATGCTTGCAGTCCCAAAACGCGCCTTTCTATTTGACCTAACCACTAAGACTTAGCCAACCCAATTTCAGACTTAGCCGACTAACCTGCAAAAAATGTTCTTGCAATCTTCATTCTCCAGCTTTGGTTCCTTACTCCATCTTATGTCCCAGATCTCCAAAGCACCAATCAAGCCCCTCAAGATCCTCAATACCTGGACCTCAAGCCCATGGAGGGCTACACACCGCCTCCATCCTAGAACAACTCCTATCTTAACCCTAGGACCACACCTGTCCTAGTCTCCAAGGAGCCAACATCCTGGCTCCTCCCGTGGCCTCCTAAGACTTGGGAGCACCACACCATCTACAATCTCCATCTTGATGCGCCCAAGCCTTGGCACACCTAACAACATCCTCCTACACGATATTGCTATCCCTGCATGTTCTGACAACGCCTTGTGCTCACCTTGCCACCGCCATCCTTCTTCAGCTTTCGAGCTTCCTTTGAGGCCTTTGAGATAACCGCCTCTACTGCTGAAAATCTTAGCTTGCTCCTCTGCACCATCTTTGGAGTTGTAGATATCCTTCTGCTTAGCAGCCGCAAAAAATTATCCTGGACTTTCTTAGAGATCATGCAGCATTCCTATACCGGCACTCACTGCATACCTTGATGCTCCTCCTAACACAGTCCTCTCAAAGCCATGCCTACCTCCCTGTACAATCTGCTCCACCTAGATCTGTACAGCCCCGGCACTGGTGCTGAGCTCCTCCCTCTACACCCCTCCGCTCTGAACTTATGTCACTTCGCCCTCCATCTGTGAAGGCACCTCTGTCCGATGCTCCATCTGGAACTAAAGTCCCCTTGATGCTGTAGAAGCTATGTACCCAAGCCATCTGAAGTCAACCACCCAACGCTGCACTGCTGGGCCTGCCGCTGCTCCTCAGACACCATCACTGCTCCTTCGGACCCTCTGCACACCACGGATCCCTCCGAAGCCATCTCAGATACACTGCACCCCATAGGCTCCTTCGAGACCACCAAGAGCTCATCCGACTCTTTACTCTCAACGACTTAACTAATGAAATTCGACTTTTCTCCTCCCTTGCACTTCTTCTAAAGTGGACATTCTCGCTTAAAGTGCCCTACTTCACCACACTTGAAGCATCTCTTGGACCTCTTACTGCCCCTCTGCATGCCCTTCTTCCCTTTCCTAAGCCTCTCTGAAACCACAAGACCCTCCTGGAAGACCTTCTTCGTCATCCATTCTTGCTGCTCGTTGAATCTTAGCACTGATACGATCTCCTCGTACGCCAGTATCTCCTTCCCATACAGCAGTGTAGTCACTAACGAATCGAAACTCCCGGATAGCAAACATAGCAGCAATGAACTTTTGTTCTCCTCTTCGAGATCCACCCCTATGTTGAGCAAGTCCATGCTCATCAGGTCGAACTGCTGAATGTCCTACAACATCCTCGTCCTCCTGCATCCGAAGGCTATATAGTTGCTTCTTCAGCACCAACTTGTTGTATATGTTTTTTCCCATGTACTACTGATGTAACCTCAACCATAAACCCTTAGGTGTCCTCCAACACACCATACATAACCTCATCTACCAGACAAGCTCTAATTGTGGCACACGTCTTTTTCTCCAAGGACTTCCACTCCTTGTCTGTCATCTCCTCCGGCCTATCCTCCAAGGCCGAATCCAACCTCATCTGAATTAGCAAATCCTCCACCCTCCACCCTAACCTTCCACATCGTGAAACTTCCTTTACCATCAAACTTCTCTAAACCTATCTTCAACCCGTTGTTTTCCATGATCAAACCGAATCAAAAAAAAGCTAACAGGTAGATCTGAAAATTACCTTGACTAGGAATAGTGGACAGCAGCCCTTAAATCACTTCCTCACAAAGCCTGGAGAAAAATCTTGGATCTGAACCTCGCTGCTAATCTCTGCTGAACCTTATCTTCTTCCTCCTTCATACTCAACCGGGCTCTGATACCAAGTGTTGAAATAATCAGTACTGCTCTGATACCAACTGTTGAAACAATCAGTACTGCTCTGATACCAACTGTTGTACCTATGGCTGCTCGAAACCACAGCCGCAGAAGCGATCTCTTACGTGAACCTGGATGTTAATCTAACAAACTGAAGATCTAAGAAAGAAGAGAGAAGAGGATGGAATATAGGATTTTAGTGTTGGAACCAGAGAGAAGAGTTAGAGAGAAGCTCAATTGTATTCCACTCTTCTATTGTAAAAGTTACAATACCCAGATTTATATACCCTAGGGTTCCAACATGAGCCCTAATAAACCCCAGCTCAAAAACTCCCCTAGGCTAGCTCAATATATGAAAGCACTCCCTGAGCCCATGTACACCTATGTCTCACATGCTCTCATCCCTGGATCTAAACCCGACCAATACATGAGTTAGCTCCCTTAAGACCTCTCAAACCAGGCCTTAAGATCCCTAGGATAAGTTCCTATCCTAGCCCCAAACAGACCTTCACGTAACTCTATCCGAGCACTGAGCCGACTAACCTAAAGACTAGGTTGGCTCAGTTTCAGACTGAGCCGACCTAGTTGCATGCCATGCCTACAATCCCGAAACGCGTCTTTCTAAACTGAGCCGACCTAGTTGCGTGCTATGCCTGCAATCCTGAAACGCGCCTTTCTATTTGACCTGACCACTGAGACTTAGCCGACCCAATTTCAGACTGAGCCGACTAACCTATAAAAAATGTTCTTGCAGTCTTCATTCTCCGACTTTGATTCCTTGCTCTACCTTATGTCCTAGATCTTTGAAGCACCAACCTAGCCCCTCAAGGTCCTCAATACCTGGATCTTAAGCCCGTGGAGGGCTACACACCGCCTCCACCCTTGGACAACTCTTGTCCTAGCCCTAGGACCACACCTATCCTAATCTCTCAGGATCCAACATCCTGGCTCCTCCCGTGGCCTCCCAAGGCTTGGGAGAACCATACCATCTACAAAGAGCACGTGGAGGTAGAGGATATGATGGTCGTGGGAGCCAAAGGATGTGCTATAACTGTAAAGAACTAGGACATTTTCGTCATCAATGTCCTAAACCTCCACAGGCACACAGCAGATACAATTTCAGTATCAAGCATCCAGATTTGCTCATGCTGTATCACATCCAATTGATTCAGTTACTCATCACTTCGAGGGTCACACCATAGTCATGTCTGATGAGGAGTTTGCCAGGTACACCCAATTTCAGTAGTCTCAGTAGTCGACATCCTCCTCTAAAGCTACTCTAATCAAGATAGGTAACCCTATTGCCTACCTTTCATCCTCATCCCGATACTGGGTCATTGACTCAGGTGCCACCAACCACATAGGGGATCAAGGTATCTTATCCCATTATAAACTGTCTGATGAGTGCTTTAATGTAACACTAGCAGATAGATCCACTACCAAAGTTAGATAGTGGAGATACATCCATTACCTCTTCGCTTTCCTTGTCTTTTATTTTGTATCTTCCTAAATTTTTTTTGAACTTGATATCTGCTAGCCAAATCACTAAAGTCTTAAATTGTTGTGTTACATTTTTTCCTGGCTGCTATTTGTTTCAGGATCTATCAACTCGGAAGATCCTTGGTAAGGAAAGCGAGTAAAATAGATTGTATCTGCTAGATGAGGTTACTACTACTATCCCATCTAGCGTTGCATCTACTATCAGGTCTGACATCTCTCCATTCCAACTTCATTGTCTTCTTAGTCATCCATCCCTAGAAGTCTTAAAAAAAATGTGTCTCGAGCTAAGCTCAATAACTAATTTGTTTTGTGAGTCGTGTGAGTTTGCAAAACACCATTGGGTGTCATATCCTCCAAGAGTGAATAAACAAGCCTTGTCTCCTTTTGATCTTGTTCATTCTGATGTTTGGGGTTCATGTCCTGTCACTTCCAAGTCTGGCTTTCGATATTTTGTAACTTTTATTGATGATTATTCAAGAGGTACTTGATTATATCTAATGAAATCTCGATCTGAGTTGTTTTATATTTTCTCTACTTTTTGTTCCGAGGTTCGTATCCAGTATGATTACAATGTTCGTATTCTTCATAGTGATAATACCAAAGAATATTTTTTTGAACAATTTAACACCTATATGACACAAAATGGCATTATCCATGAATCATTTGTTATCCCTCAACAAAATGGAATAGCAGAGAGGAAGAACCATCATCTTATGGAAGTTGCTAAAGCTTTAATGTTTCAAATGAGAGTACCTAAAATATTTTGAGTAGATGCAGTTCATACTGCTACATTTCTTATAAACTGCATGCCATCCTCCGTTCTTAATGGTCGTGCACCTTATACAATTTTGTTCCCTACTCGATCATTGTTTCCCATTCCTTCAAAGATATTTAGTTACACTTGTTTTATACAAGATATGAGATCCTAGATCAGTAAGTTGGACCCTCAATCATTAAAGTGTCTTTCTTGGATATTTCCGTACACAAAAGGTACCAATGTTATTCTCCTGTGTTAAGTTGATACATTGTCTCGAGATGTCACCTTCTTTGAATCGAGTCCTTTCTTTGCTAATCCCTCTCCTTCTACTTCTGAGATGGACTCTATAGAGGACTTTCTAGTCTACACTATCAGTTATTCCACCTCTACTATTTCATCTGATCCACCTCGTCCTCCCATTACTTATGTCTACATTCACCAAGATAAACCTCCCCAATCAGATATTGAAGGTCCTCAACCAGCAAATCCACCAGTGGCTATCTCATCCCTACAGGCTTCCACATCGTCTGATTCTAATCTTGATCTATCTATTGCTCTCAGGAAAGGTAAACGCAATTGTACCCATCATATTTCATCTTTTGTTTCCTATAACCATTTATCATAGTCAACCCACTCCTTTGTTACCTCTCTTGATTCTACGACTATTCCTAAGATATTAGATGAGGCATTGTCACGTAATGGCTGGAGGACAACTATGGAGGAAGAAATATTGACTCTTGAGGCTAATGGCACTTGGGACTTAATTTCTCTCCCATCAGGTAAGCATACTATCAGGTGTAAGTGGGTATATGTAATGAAAATGAAGGCTGATGGTTCTGTTGATAGACTGAAAGCTCGTTTGGTAGCTAAGGACTATACCCAGGCTTATGATGTGGATTATACTGATACTTTTTCTCCTGTGGCTAAGATGACATCTATTTGCGTATTTATTTCCTTAGTTGCTAGTTATTGTTGGCCCTTATATCAGTTAGATGTCAAGAATGCATTTCTTCATGGTGACTTGTAGGAAGAAGTGTATATGGAGCAACTTCCTGGGTTTGTTGCTCAGGAGTACGATAGGGTGTGCAAATTAAAAAAATCATTATATGGGTTGAAGCACTCCCAGAGCTTGGTTTGGCAGGTTCAGTGATGTAGTAATAGAGTTTGGCATGAAGAGAAGTTCATGTGATCATACTGTGTTTTTCAAACATACTGACAGTGGTTGTATTTTATTGATTGTGTATGTTGATAATATTGTGATTATAGGAAGCAACGCATAGGGTATTTCTTCACTAAAGAAGTTTCTTCAAGCAAGATTTCAGACAAAAGATTTGGGACAACCGAAATACTTCCTTGGAATTGAACTAGCTTACTCGAAGAAAGGTATATTTCTTTCTCAAAGGAAGTATGTTCTAGATCTTTTGACAAATACCGATCTGCTTGGAGCAAAGCCTTGTGAAACTCCTATAAATCCTAATGTCAAACTTGTAGCAGAAGAGGGGGAGATGTTTACTGAACCAAAGAAATACAGAAGACTTGTTGAAAAACTTAACTACCTCACAATCACTCGTCTAGACATTGCATTTCCTATGAGTGTATTGAGTCAGTTTATGTCGGCACCCACTATTGTACATTGAGATGCCTTAATCCGTATAGTAAGGTACTTGAAAGGAGCCGTAAGGTACTTGAAAGGAGCCCCAGGAAAGGATATTGTGTATGGAGATCATAGTGGTACATAGATTGAGGGGTTTACTAATGCTGATTGGGTAGGTTCGCCTAATGATAGGAGGTCTACAACAAGACACCGTATATTTATGGGAGGAAATTTAGTATCTTGGAAAAGTAAGAAGTAAAATATAGTATCTCGATCAAGTGCAGAATCAGAATACTGGACCATGGCACCGACAACATGTGAATTGATGTGGATTCAACATCTTCTAGAAGAAATTGGTTTTATAGATTCTTCTCCTATGAAGCTATGGTGTGATAATCAGGTAGATGCATATTGCAACAAACCCAGTGTTTCATAAGAGGACGAAGCATATTGAAGTTGATTGTCACTTTATGAGAGAAAAGATTCAACAAAAGCTTATTTCCACCGGTTACATGAACTCAAAGGATCAACTAGCCGATTTGTTTCAAGTGTTAATGGAAAAAATAATATTGTATTTTCTTATTCATCTCTTTATGAATACAACTCTTTAAATATACTAAAATGGAATAGCTACTATGATAGCTTTACAATTGTATCCAAACACATATGGAAGCTATGCAATTACGTCTAACAATCAAATAATTATGGTAGATTTGACCCTAGAATATCTATAGTAATCACTACCATAATAGCTATGATATTCTGACCATAATAGTCATTAAATTTTGATCTTGGAATCCTTGAGGTCATACTTACCATAGTGGTCATGATCTTAACAACTCATTAAGATATTCACCATAATTCTAACATATTTTTTTCTTAACACTCTCCCTCAAGCTGGAGCATAGATATTGATCATGCCCAGCTTGTCACAAATGTAATCAATCCTAGCCCGGGTAAGACTCTTTGTGATCATTAGGAGATGAGGAAAGAGAAAGTGTTTAGCAAAGCAAAGACCTAAGAGATGAGTGCTATCACATTATCATGCAAGAAACAAACCCATTCTAAAAATATAGTCCAATCTAGATTAGAGACGAGCGCCTTCACCACCATCATGGTCAAGGAAGGAGAAAGGGGAGGAGCAGACAGCAGAGCACCATCAATTAAGGTCTTATTAACAATCATATATGTGAAGGTGTGGGCTAAACATCTGAAAGTCGATGGCCTGATGTCTACTAGAGACCAGCTTCATCACCACTTCTGTTACTGAAGAAGGAAAAGGAGAGAAGAGAACTTAACTTGGAGGTGTTCAATTATCAAGCCTTTGGAGAAGTTAGGCTATGGTTAGGCATCTAGCATTAGGAGAGAAGATGGTGAGGAGAGCACAACTAAGATGGCTAGGCATCCCAAGTGTCAGGATGGGACCATCTTGCGATCATCTCAACATCCCAATTGGTGCATTCTGGGACATCCTCATCCCAAGTGTCATTGTGTCAAGAAGGGGTGGGACAATAGCAGAAAATCAGGACACCCCATCCCATGAGAGTGAGAACCTTGGTCTTGTCAATGTGTTCTATTAATATTTCCTAATTTGGTGACTTTTGGACCTATTCTTATTTTGAAATATAGGTTTGATGATGAAATCCATGCTGAAAAGAAGTGCATATATTAAGATATAATGACGTATGCATGCTCCTATACATATTTGTAAGCTTAGGGATTATTTGGAACATTAGGAGGCTTTCTTTCCTAGGCAGCCACCTAATCACCAGGGCCATGCATGGGGGTGTTTTTTATTGACTGGCCCCATCTAGGCCTTTTATAGGACCTTGATATCTCCTAGCCACATTGTCCTCCCAAGAAGACAACCACAATTATTGCATCAAGTTCAACTGTCTGAATGACTCTCTTTCAGCATCATGTCACTATGGCCCATAATAACTTATCTGTCTTGCGCTTGATGGTAGTAACTTCTCCTTTTTCCTCGTCACTAATGAATACATTTGTTCTTTATATGAATTTGTACCAAATAGGTTCACATAATTTCCATGTGACATATTTTGTGTCATTTTTCTTGTCCGCATCCTAAAATAATCATCAATTCTTATTCTATCTTATTCTCTAAGCTAGAGCTTAACTTTTATAACTCTGAATATTATATTGTCTTTATTTTTCAGCCCATCCACATTCATATCACTTTATAGCTTGTTTCACTTATACACTTTTATATTAATCACATCCATCAAAGGACTTCATAATATTCTTGTAGAATTGCTAGCAATCCAGCTAGCCATTAAGAATTAGTGCCTTTCACACATCTAAGGCCATTTGCATTTAAAGCTATGCTACATGGAAGAATGCACATATCTTTAGTGCCTCCTTGAGTATCTAATCAAGCATGCATCTTCCAATATCTAAGAACCATTTTTTCTTAAGGATTTGTAGACCCATACCTAAGTGCCATATCCATATACCCAAGGTTAAGCGTTGAGTGAAAGCACTTACAGCTAAACAAAAGTATCTAAGTAATATAGCTCCAACAAATAGATGCTTCAACCTTTGGCTGGAGCAAGACAAGATGAAGGTACAATCGTAGTGGATCCATTAATGCAAGTGTTCAAATGGCTAAAATAACTAGTTTAATTGCAACATGGATAAAACTTGGAACCGAGCCTATGTCAGCCAAAGAATTAAAAAAAAATAGCAAGGTGAAGCCCAGGTTTGCTGACTCAACTAATCCTTTGACTTTGCTTTCTAAGAAGAATTGCATGCAAAGAAACAGGAATGGTGTATGCTATAATTTCAAAGGAAACAAAGCCCACAACAGCTGTAACACCTTAAAAATGCCTGAAGGGGTCCAAAAAGTGCCGGCTGATTTTTCAGATGTCACTCCTCAGAAGTTAGTTGACGAATTATCACCCTTGAATGATTTTCAACATACAATTAATCAAATTCCAGCATCTCAACTACCAAATCTTCCAACATGTCATATGAATCCAATAGAGCATGGTGAATTGAGGTGCCTAGTAGATGCACTACTAAGGAAGAGTCTCACATAAAAAAAGTCTGTCCATGCGTGGTACCCACTCTTCTTACACCTAAAAAAGGATGGAAGTTGGAGAATGTATTGATAGCAGAACCATCAATAAAGTCACCATCAAGCATCATTTTCCAAAAGGACAGGCAAGCTTGCCATGATGGCAAGATCCTGTCTTCTCAAAATTGACCTACGAAGCAGTTATCATTAAATAACGATCAGAGCTCATGATAAATGGAAAAGTGGCTTGTTATGTTGTTTCTTGGTCTCACTAATGTTCCTAGCACCTTCATGAGGTTTATGGCACAGGTATTTGCCAGAAAGAAATTTCTTCCTCCCTATTTTGATCATACACTTATATACAGTAAGTCAAAGGAAAGATCATATCTCTCATATATGATAAGCCATGAGAAGCTATACATCAATATAAAGAAGTGATCATTTATGAGTTCTAGTGTATTTTTTCTTGGATTTGCTACATGATTTAGTGAGATTGGAAGCTGATCCTGAAAAGGTAAAAGCTATTCTTGACTAACTAGTTCCCACCACACAAACGAAGTTCAAAGTTTTCATGGACTAGCAGTTTCTACCGAAGATTTATCAAGAATTTCAGTGCTATCATGGAAGCAATCACTAATTCAATGAATGGGGAATGATTTATTTGGTTGAAGACAGCTACAAATGCTTTTGAAACAATCAAACTTATGCAAGAGGGATACCTTATTGCTTATCACAGTGAGAAGGTCAATGAGACAATAAAGTTCTCTAATTATGACAAAGAATTATATGCTGTTGCAAGATCTACATTATTAGAGGCACTACTTGATTTCTTAGGGGTTTGAGCTTTATTCAGATCACCAGTTTTGATGTATCTCAATTCTCAAATGAAGCTTAGTTTCAGATATTGGAAGTTGGAACAAATTTTGTGAGAATATCATTTTGTCCTCAAGCATCATGTTGGTGTCGAAAAGAAGACTACAGGGTGCACTAAGCAGAGTAGTCGACATATTAAATTCTATATCCTGCCAAGTGACTGGATTTTATTACCTCAAACAAGACTATGCTTCATGCAAGGATTTTGGTGTTGTCTATGATGAACCAACAGCTAGACAACACGATGAATACTCCTATTTCTCTAAACATGATGGATATCTCTTTAAAGAAACCTGTTTATGCCTTCCCCAAACCTCCACGAGATCAAGTTATATAGGAATTGCATGCTGGTGGGGCTTGCCCCTTCTCCTCCTGTCATTTTGCTTATAAAAGGGGCTTGCCCCTTCTCCTCATTTTCACTTCCAGGGTCTTCTTAGAGGTGCCTTTTTCTCCTCCGATTGGTCTTTCCGTTTGGGGTTTCCTCCGGTTCTCTCTCAACTTTCCTCGATCATCGAAGATCATCTCTAGGCCTTTCTTCTCCATTTTTAGCATTGTTGCAAGTTGGTGTGCCTTATCTTTTCTTTTCGATTCTTCCTTTATCTCCCTCTTTTGCTCTGTGTTCTTTTCCGACTGCCTTTCATACTTTTCAATGGCTTACTCCAAAAGTATAGCGGGGGCAGGTCCTCCAAGTTGGACCCCTCGACGGAAATCTAACCTGGTTCAGGGCTAGGATTTTGTCCCACACCATTATTTCTTCCTAATGTCGTAGAGTCTAGGTTGGGTCCACCGGATCTAAGTTGCATTCGCACCCAATACAGAATTCCTAACTCAATAGAATTAGAACTTCTTGGACCAAATGGTAGGATCGGTAATCCCCCTCTAGGGAAGATCGGCTTATATGAAAAAGCCTTCAAAGCCGAAGTTAGGTTACTGCTTCACCCATTTGTGGTCGAACTCTTCCGCTTCTATAATATCTCCTTGTATTCGGTCATCCCTAACTCCTTTTGCTTTATCATTAGTTTCATAGTTCTCTGCTCTCTGATTAGGGTTCAGCCGACTATTCCCCTATTCCAATTTTTTTATGCTCTCAAGAGACATACCAATGATTGGTAGTATGTCTCTCCAACAAGAGGGGCCAAAACTCTGCTGAAAGTCCAGTACGCCTCTCCACCAAGAGGGGCCAAAACTTTGCTGAAAGGAGCTCCATCTTCGATCCACAATTGGAAGGATTGATTCTTCTTTGCTTTTGGTCCTTCCATTGATGAATTAAGATTTTCCTACCGGGGCCAGTCGAGGGACTCTATCACTCAGGTTCCGAAGCTTAAGGGAGAGGACCTTAAGTGTTCCGTGATCTTGAAGGAATACAAAATTCCTCCATTAAAGGAACTGTTATTGGAGCAGGCTCTTTTTAATACCGGCCTTAACCTAGCCGAACCTGGAGGTGATTTGTTTATTTTTCAAATAAACTTTCACCTTTTTTTTTATGGATACGGACTCTGGTCCCTTCCTTTCTTTTTAAAGTCATGACACCTGAAAAACTAGTCGAGTTGAGGAAGGGTGCACCTTCTTCATCAACTGCTAAACCCCCCAAGAAGTTAAAGACCTTAGGGAAGATTCAGAAGAAAGCTCCAGCCTCTAGTCCCGGCTAGCTAGGGATCATTTCCGTTCCTCTGATCCAATCCTTGCTTCTAGAGTCTGTTACTCCAATCCTTCCAATTGACACTACATCAGTAGGATCAAACTCTACTGAAGGAGCCAAGGAGCGGGGGCAAAGCTCAACTCCGTTGCCCCCTAAGATTTTTTCAACAATTAGAAGATCATCCATGGTGTCTTCAAAGGGATGCTTTTTGAGTCCGGCTTGAAGAAGGTTGAAGAGGAAAGTTTTGCAAGGCAACACAGGCGGTTGGTGACTTCTATAGTTTAGGTAAGCTTTTCCCTTCCTTATGACTCTTCTCTTTTCTTCCTTTTTTTTTTAAATTTATTTCTTCTTTTGTACACAGACGGATCACTAAGCTGCCGCCATCATAAATCAAATAATGGGTATTGAAAAGGAGTTGAATGCGGCAAAAGAAAAGTGTGAGAAGGTCAAAGCTTCCGATGCTAAAGCGAAGGTCAAAGCCGTTGCAGCCAAATCTAGGGCAGAGGCCACCAAGACCAAAATGGCCCGAATGGAGGAGGCATTGAAGGAGGCAGAAGCTTCAAGGATGAAGGTAGAGGCGAGTTTCAAGAAGAAATGGCGAAAAGATCGATCCAAGGCCGCCGATCTTGAGAAAAAGATGGAGAGTCAGGCTGCCGAAGCAAAACGAGTGATAGAAGATCAAGTCGCCGAAGCTAAGGAGGCGGTGATAGCTTTTCGAGCCTCCAAAGAAGTCTCACGGGAGAAAGTCGAATTCGGCCAAGAAGCTTTCATCGCCGGCCAAAATATTTGCCATCAGAGGGTGGCGAAGCGCTTTCCGAGGTTGGACTTGAATTTTTTGGATGAAGATGAGAAAGAAGCCGAAGGTGGAGCCAAAGGAGGTTTAGTTGGTGACAAAACCAATCAGAGGGAAGGTTCAGCACCGCCCATTGAAAAAGAGCTCGTAGATGGATCTAGACTTGTTCCGGCACCAGAGGAAGTATAAGTACGTCCCCCAATTGAAGTTATTCCGATCTAGCAGTAGGGGGTTAGAGAGATAGAGCAGCCAACTTTAGCTATCTTAGGTCCTTCTTCTGATCCTCTCAATGAGGTCGGTGACATCTGAACTTGTATTTTTTAGTTTTCTTTTTCTGTATGTAACGAGGGTTTTTTTCATGAATGAAAAGATGATGTTTACCTTCGTATCCTCTGGTTCGTGTTTTCTTTAGTTGATTCGATATGAATGTTGTGATCGTGAATTCTTTGGTATCGTGCTGAGCATTTACCCAAAACTCTTCCTTTGAGGGTTCAACTTATTAAAGTTGAAGAGAATCTACGTCAAGCCAAATGGAATGTTGCTGAAGCACAAAAGAAGCTCCAGGAAATGAAAAGGAATCACGAAGAAGCTTCTTTTGAGATAAGAAACTTGTCTAAACAAGATGAGCATATAGATATAGAATATGGTGTAGAGAAGGATGATTAGGTCAAGGAGCGTCACAAGTGGGCTCAAGAAAGAAATAATCTCCTAAAGTTGATTGTTGACAAAAAGTGGGAGATAGTGGCAGCATCAACTGTAGGCAAGGAGAAATTACGAAGGGCCCAGGAGGTGATGGATGCAATGAAGCAGGCTCAATGGGGTTCTGTCGATCAAGTTGATAAACCTCAGCGCGATCTTCGTTTAGCTGAAAATAAGATTGTGGAGTTGAAACATTCGATTGATTCGAGAAGACCGAGTGTTGACGAGACTCTTAAGGAAAAGTTGTGGAGGGCCCAAGAAGAGATAATTGCAATGAAACGCACTCGGTGGAGTTTGACCGACCAAATTGATAAGCTTCGACGTGATCTTCATTTGGCTGAAAATAAAATTATG
Source organism: Cocos nucifera (assembly GCA_006176705.1). NCBI lineage: Eukaryota > Viridiplantae > Streptophyta > Magnoliopsida > Arecales > Arecaceae > Cocos > Cocos nucifera. The sequence goes on along the minus strand of QRFJ01002212.1, from coordinate 82,213 downwards.
GAGTTGAAACGGATGTCGGATTCAAGAAGACCAAGTGTTGGCAATACTCTGAAGGAGCAAGTTTTAGCCCCAGAGACCATCGCTAATCTTATGAAGGATCGGGATAAAGAAAGATCTGAATTGCTTAAACTCCATATAGAATTGGTGAGAAGCGCAACGATCACTAGGGAGGCCAAAGATACAATTAAACGACTGGAGAAGGCTGAAGGTGATCTTAAACGAATGGAGAAGTTGCTTGTCATGATTCGGAGTGCTACCAATCTTGAAGTTGGAGACATCGCTGCTATGATGATTGAAGCTGGGTTCGAAACAAGCGGACGTTTGGTCAAGCGACTTTTTTTTTAGATTGACTTTTTCCTGCCTGAGCTTCATGGTTCTAAGTTAGCTGCATTGGATATTGCTCTTTCGGAGTCGCCGACGACCAAAGCTACCGGAAGTATTCAACCAAGTTAGTTATTGTAATATTTTCTATTTTGCACTATAAAGATGTTCGCCCTCTGGGGTGTTATCGTTATAACTCAATTCTATCACTCAACTTATGAATAAAATAAACTTTTAAAGAATAAAATAAACTTTTAAAGTATAAACTTCTCTTCATGATTTTGAATTTCATAACTTCTAGTGTTACCTCAATGTAGCGCGAACTTAAGTACTTCTAGGTTTTGCCAATAACCTTCCCTGTTTAAGGGTGTGAAGTCTTTCGAAGCTAGCAGTCAAGATTAATGGGCTGAGGGTCCTCGATGGTTATCCCTCCGAAGGTCCTTATATGTTATCCTCCGCTTCTCGAGTGGCTAAGGTCTTCAAGTGCATTGGCTTGCTGAAAAGCAAGTTCGGCCCTCGAGGGTCCTAGGAGGTTATCCCCCATTGCTTAGCCACCGAGGTCTTCTGCCCAAATTGGCTCCTCTCACACAACTGCCTTCATGGGCACTAACTTATTGAAAAGTAAGTTCAACCTTCGGAGGTCCTAACAGGTTATCCCCTGCTGTTTAGTTGCTGAAGTCAAGGAGTTTCGTAGATTACTTTTTTGAGATTAGTTGTCGAAGTTGAAAGGCTGAGAGTCCTTAACATTTATCCCTCTGGAGGTCTGTGTAGATTATCCTCCGTTTCTCACATGACTAAGGTCTTCATGGGCATTAATCTGCTGAAAAGCAGGTTTGGCCTTTGGGGGTCCTAATTGATTATCCATCGCTGCTTAGTCATGGAGGTCTTTGGCCCACATTGTTACTTCTCATGTAACTAAAGTCTTCATGGGCATTAACCTGCTGAAAAGTAGATTCGGCCTTCGAGGGTCCTAATAGGTTATCCCTCACTGCTTAGCTGCCCAGGTTTCTAATAAGGGATTGGGAGGAGAACGATCATTTCAAGAAGTCCAAACGTTCAATTGTCGCATGCTTGGAAATTCTATCTACCATTAATGCAATGCACAGTTTCCAGAGAATAAAATAAATGAGGTGTTTCCCGAAACATTGTGCCGGGAAGCATTGGGCCAATTATTCCTTAGAGATGGGTGGATACCATAAATGGCTGCGACGATTGGCGTTTCAAAACTAGATGTGTGGCGTTGCCTGATTGCTGGTTGGAGAGGCGAGTGCTGCATGGTGCTTCTATAAATAGGTGCTATGCATGGTTGATACTTTCACCAAAATCCCATCTTCTTCGATAGTCTGTTGTTATGGAGCCTTCTCCCCATCTAGTGAAGGAAGCGACCAAGGAGAAGGCCCAACAAAAGAGGGGGAAGCATCCAAGAGTCAAATCTCCAGAGACTCCTCTCGGTCCTCTGCTTGCTCAAGTGGCGGCTTTAGGTGAAGGATCTTCTACTTCTGCTATTAGAGTCCTCCCCGGATCTTCAGAGGAGGCCTTTCAGGAAGCTCGACTTCACTGCATCAAAGAGCACAAGATTTCGGAGACCTTCAAGAGAGAGCTCCTTGACGCTTCAGTTGTTGGTTTTGTTCAAGGTTTTGAGAATTGCAAAGCCCGGATAGCATATTTGATGCTGCAGCTAGACTTGCATCGCCTTTGTCTTGGAAACAACGATGAAAAAGTGGAAGATTTTTTCTTCGGACGAGGATTAAATTCTCCTTGTCCTGAATCCTGGCCTTGACACGAAGGGGGGGGGGTGTTTCTCGATATAATGGGGTGTCCTTTTCTTCTCGTCATTTTTCTTTTTTTTCTTCTCGTCATTTTTCTTTTTATCTTGTAAGACATTTTTAGCGTTTGTTTGTAAGTATCAAATGAAATAGAAAGGTCTTTTGTGTACCTTTTTTCTAGATGTTTCGCCTTTATGATTACAGTTTTTTCTTTGTTTTTTGAAGTTATATTACTGTCTGAATAATAGACTATTCTTTGAAAGAGCTTCGTGTTAAAGTAATAATCAAAATTAAGAGAAGGAATAGTCCTGCAAGAATAGGTATTTTTATTAATAAATCACTTGTACATCATTGATAGTACATACGAAGGTTCTCAGAATTCCATAGCCTTGATAAAGATGTTCCATCCAATTGCTGTAGACGATATGTTCTGGGTCTGACAACTTCTACTTGATAGGGGCCTTCCCACTTAGGTGCCAACTTCCCACGTTCTGTAGGTTGTGAAACTTCAGCTCGACAGAGGACTAGATCGCCAATCTTAAATTCCTTATTTTTAGCGCAAGAGTTATAATATCGAGCCACCCTCTGTTGATAAGCTACCATCCGCACCTGCGCTTTTTCTCGAATTCCTTCAAGCAAATCTAAATTCGCCCGAAGCTGGTCTGCATTGCTTTGATCATTATAACTTTCAACCCAATGTGAAGAAAGTCTGATTTCCACAAGAAGAATGATAGCTTCTATTCCGAAGGGGAAGTTGAAAGGAGTTTCTCCTGTAGGAGTTTTTTGAGTAGTCCTGTAGGCCCACAATACATTATATAGTTCTTCAACCCAGGCCCCTTTGGCTCGGCCGATCCTAGTCTTCAAACCCTTTTGTTCCATCACTTTAGCTTCAATAATCTTGGCCAAAGGCTATACTTCGATGTACTTGGTGAAGTAGTCGATAGCCACACGTAAAAACTTTCTCTGGCTTGATGCTTGTGGAAACGGACATAAGATGTCCATTCTCCACTGTATGAATGGCCAAGGAGCGGATATTGGGGTTAGCAGAGTGGTCGGTTGATGCTGGATGTTGGCATTCCTCTGGCACTAGTCACATCATTTGACGAAGTTGGTCGCATCATCTTGCATTTTAGACCAATAGTAACCTTGCCGAAATATCTTGTAGGCTAGGACCTGTCGCTCCATTGATTCCTGCAAATTCCTTCATGCACCTCTCGAAGAGCATATTCAACCTCAAAATGATGAAGATATCTGAGGAGCGGTAAAGAGGACCATTTGTAGAGTTTATTTTCATGAAAAATGTAGCCAATGGCTTGGTATTTTATCTTCCGAGCTTCCTTTGAATCAGAAGGTGTTGGGCATAATTTCGTACTAGCCGAAGATTCATGCATACAAGAACATAAAGGTATCTCAGGCATAGCCTAAGACCTGATACGAGCTCTATCGTCAACCTCCTCTCCAAAATCCGACTCGCACTCGGCTACCGACCTAACAAAGCATATGAAGGTATCTCAAGTTTCGTCACATTGTCCGATTAAAATATAAGAATAGCCAGGAGTAAAAGAAGAGTCATCCATTCTCAAACTTTTGATTGTCAACCCATGCCATTAATGGATGTGGCCCCCACGTACCATGAGGTGACATTACTCATCCAATTTAAGAAGGTCAGAATGTCAGACATGATCTTCAAGAATATTCAATGAGGGCAAAAAGATCTTTGATGATCTCTCCCTACCCTTCTTACTTCAAAAAGTCACTTAAAAGATTGGCATCGGCCATTGAAAGCTATTGGAGGGTTATTCCCCGCCTAGACCGAAAATATATCTCAGTGAGAAGATGCATGATAAACTCGTCTGATGTAACATTGGTAGAGTAGTGTTGAAAGAGGTAACATCATCATGGCATCAGTATAACAGTGCGGGCAACATTTAAATTTAGATTTATTCCAATCAACCGAACCTTGTGCACGGCCCGATCTTTCTAATTTCAACCAATCCTTGCCCTAATCTCCAATTCAATCACCAGCAAACTTCAAACTTTGATAACTATCATACTTCGAACAGCCTAACTTCCTTTCGAATTAGTGTTATCGGCTCAACCATCTCGGCATATTTATCAATCAGCCAAAGCTTAAAGTGAGGCTCCTAACCTGCTGGACCAACAGGTTAAATTGCTCTACATCTACCATTGCCGCCGGCGGAGCTTAACATGCCGGGGATGAGACCGGGGCGGATAGATCGGATCGCGGAGGTGGTCAACCGTCGGGTGGAAGCCTTTCTAGGAGGCATCCTCGTGAGATCAGCTGGAGAAAAAGAACTCTAAGGAAGAAGAAGAGAGATCTCTACTAAGCACTCCTTTAAGAACAAGAAAACCTCAAGAGAAAAAGGTCCCTTCCTCTAGTACCAATCCTGTTGATGTAAAATCTGGTTGTCGTCGGAATTGAGGCTAGAGTCGGAGAAAATGAGGTCGCCGCCAATGACCTGCAAAATAAGTTCTGTCCGAAGTTGGGGGTGGTGGCTCCGGTAAGACCCTCTGACGATCAAGTCAACTCTTTCGGCCAACAGAAATGGAGTGCTCCAAAAGATTTTAGCAGAGTTTTTTGAAAAAGAATGAGAGCTTACAAAAGAAAGCGTATCTAGAGGATTTCTTATATAGGCAGAGCCTGTAACAAACTGATAGTGACGGTCGTAACCGTCTGATAGTGGGCCGTTCGGGGTCACACGAAGTTTATTATAGAGCGTAGTGTCTGTTGTCATGACGTGTCGGCTGAAGTTCGGATGGGACGTCTGTAGGCGATGGAGCATTCCTCACTGATGTTGTTCCAGAGAAGCTCGGAGGTTCTCGAGATCAGCTGTGTGTGGATCGTTATTCGTCATATTGAGAGTCGATGCTGAGAACCTTCTGGGCAGCTGGAAGGAGTTCGACGGAAGTCCAACTTCAGAAGGAGTTCGATAGATGGAGAAGTCCGACTGAAGGAGAAGTCTGGAAGGAGTTCGACTGATGGAGAAGTCCGAAAGGAGTTCGACTGGTGGAGAAGTCCGACTGAAGGAAAAATCCGTAAGAAGTTCGATCGGTAGAAAAGTCCGACTGAAGGAGAAGTCTGGAACTCTTAATAATATATGAAAGTTCATCTGGAGGAAGTTCTACTGAAGGAGGGCTGACTGTCTGGGACGGAAGAGCTCGGCCACCACTACCTGGGCTGGAGGAGCTCAGCCACCACTGCTATTCAAGCTCATCTGGACGAAATCCGACGGGATCTTGCGAATTCAGTCGAAGCTCAATCTTAGTTGTCGCTACCGGACGAGATCATTCAGAGATCAGATATCTTGTCGAACTTTGGCGGGAGCGGATCTAGCCCCAACAACAACAAAACTAGTACACCTTGGAACACTTCAATATTCTACCTTTATATAGATGTTTCACATGGCTTAATAACTTAAGTTTTGAATTATGAACAACTATGTTCTATCATTTCATATCAGCAACACAAATAAAATGTTAGAAGTTATAGCAGCATAGACAATGATGTAAATTACCTGCTTAGGCAAGACAGCATATTCACCATAGTCCCCACGAGCACAACTTGCCACAAATTCTAGGGCAACCTTTCCACCCATTGAGTGGCCTATAATGACTTCAGGCCATGCCCACTCATGAAATTTCACCAAATTAGCCAAATCTCTAGCTGCATTTCCCATGTCATGCGGTGGATCGAGGCCCTTTATTCCAACTGATCTCCCATGATTCCTCAAATCCATAAGAACCATCCTCCACGCTGCATATAGAAAGCCGATATTAGGAAGGCAAAAAAAAAACATTTTTTCTAGAATCAAAAATTAAAAATCCAAGCTTTTATTGAAAAAGGAGAAGAAGATATTTTAAAAGACATTACAGACAAAAATACTGAACAAATTAATGTATAAAACTAATCATCCAAATGGGAAAAGGAAGAAAAGCCCAGATCTTTCCAACGACACCGAAAATCCAACTACTGTAACGAGGAAAATACCTCGAGATATAATTATAAAGTACAAAACTAAAATTAGAACAAAGGAAACAATTATATCCCTAAAAGACAGCACTTTGAACAGGTACTGGAATGAAGCATAACCAAATAAATAAAAAGGCTAATCGTGGTACCAGAAGAACGCTTCTGAAGCTCCGAGGCGAGATTCCGGGAGAAGGTCCTCCAGTTCCGGCCGGATCCAAGGAGGCCGTGGAGAACGAAAGCCGTGGAATAAGAGGACACTTCGGAAGGACGGACCTCTTCGTAGGCTAGGGTTTCGATCGACTTCGAGTCCTGACGACGAGGCAATGGCGTAGACCTGGACAGGAGAAGCCATGGAACCGTGAAATCAGTCGAAAAGAGGAGTCGAGATCGGAGAGAAGCCTTGAGAGTTTTCTCCATTTTTTCTTTTGTGCGTCTTGTCGCGCAGAGAGAAGAGGAGAAGGCAACCGGATCAAATTTGAGACAGGCTAGGAAATGTTAAATCCTGACTCGATCAAATTTATTGGGCAACTGGATCATGTAAACTCGAAATTAATTTTTTTATAAAAAAATCTATTATAGATCTATAATATCTATAAAATCTCTTAACATTTCAAATAATTTTAGTGGTACCGAATCAAAATATTATTTTTAAATAATAATAAAATAATATTTTAAAAAATTAAAAAAAATTATAAAATAATATTTTATAAAGGAGTATTATGATGTTGCCATCTCAGCATTTTTTAAGATAATTTTAGTGGTACTATATGAAACCAAAATATTATTTTTAAATAATAAAATAATAATATTTTAAAATATTAAAAAAATAGTATTTTAAAAATAAAAATAGGAAATGGATAAAAGAGAAAAAATATTTTTTTAAAAAAAATATTATTTTTTAAAAAATAAAATATTATAAAAATGATAATAATTTTTTAAAAAAATTAATCTATTATCTATTATATATATATAATCTATTATCTATTATTATATATATAATAATAATACTCTATGGAGGAGTATTGTGATGTTGCCATCTCCGTATTTTAGATAATTTTAGTGATGCCACATAAAATCAAAATATTATTTTTAAATAATAATAAAATAATATTTTAAAAATTAAAAAAATAATATTTTATAAAAAATATATAAAATAATATTCTATGGAGGAGTATCGTGGTGTTGCCATCTCAGTATTTTAGATAACTTTAATGATGCCACATGAAACTAAAATATTATTTCAAAATAATAATAAAAAAGTATTATAAAAAATTAAAAAAATAATATTTTAAAAATAAAAATAAGAATGGGATAAGAGAGAAAAAATTTTCAAAAAATATATTATTTTTTAAAAAAAATAAAATATTATAAAAATAATAATAATTTTTTAAAAATACTAATCTATTATCTATTATATATTTATAATAATATTTTATGTAAGAGTATTATGGTATTACTACCTTAGCATCTCAAATAATTTTAGTTGTGCCACGTAGGTTATTATTTTATTATCTATAATAATTTAAATATTATTTTTAAATAATAATAAAATAATATTTTAAAAAAAAAAATAAAAAAGTGATAAGAGTTGAAAAATATTTTTTAAAAATTATTATTTTTAAAAAAATATTATAAAAATAGTAATAATATTTTTTAAAAAATTAATTTATTATTATTTTAGAAAGATAGCATATCATTTTTTAATTTTAAAAATAATAACATAATAATTTATTTTTAAAAAAATAATATTTTTATTTTTTTAAAAAATAATATATTTCGAGATCCGAATCAATCCATCAGATCAAATCTAATAAATTATCTATAAATAAAGTACGGTACTCCATTAATTTGAAAGCCAAATCTCTATATTTAACACCCTCCAAAAGTTTAGAGAAGGTATGAGAAGAAGTTAGGGAGCGAAGATGCGATCGAGATTGGTATTTACCAAGAGAGAAAAAGAGCCATTGTGGGGCGGCACTGACAGACATGGAAAAGATATGAGAACAAGAAGGAAGAAGAAAAATAATAATAATATATTATTTTTTAAAAAAAAATAATGAAAAGAAAAAAGAGAGTTTCTCTCTCTTTCTTTAGTGATGGTGCCAGAGACGGCATTACCAATATGGATGCTGGGGAGTACGATCGGGATCAACATTTATCGAGAGAAAAGAAGAGCAATGGTGGGACAACAGAGGGTGCAGTGGTACCGATGGGCGCGTATGTAGAAGGTATGAGAAGAAAAAAGAAAAAAATATAAAATAAAATATTATTTTATAAAATAATAAAATATATATAATAAATAAATAAATAAAATATTAAAAAATATTTATTATGAATATTTATTATTAAAAAATTTAATAATTATAGACCATAATTATCTATCCCATGCAATGTATGGGTCTTCGACTAGTTTAGAGTAAATTAAATGATCTTATCTCATAGTTAGCATCAGATCAACCAGAGTAAATTTCAAATTTTCAATAGTTAAAAAAGTATTTTAATAATTTTATTTACAAGATTAATTACCTCAAAAAATCAATTATCCTTATATGGTGTTATATTTTATCAATTCATCACCAAACCCACCGTGCCCAAGATATTTTAAGCAAGTTCATATCCTGCATGCACAAATTCAAGTTGTAAATGGGCTAACCCAATCTAACCTGATTGCCATCCTAATCTTAGATTAGTGTACCAAAGTAAAAATACTTTTAATCCTTTAAGCCCATCAGAAACTACAAGATTATCACTACATAATTACTTTTTATTTGATATTAATATATTTTACCTCTCTATATGTCATTTGGGTATGGTCTGATAAAATTAAAAATAATTGCATAGATTTTGAATGGGTAAATCAATATAAAATAATTTATGGGATCTGTTGGTGCAGAAAAATGTTGATGTCGAAATTAGTTGGAGTTGGAGAAGATGAGGCCGCCGCTAACACCTATAAGACAAGTCCTAGACCGGAGGTGGGGTGGCTCCGGCAGGATCCTCCGACGGTCAAGTCAGTTCTCTATCCACAGAAATGGAGCAATCAAAGAGATTTTGAGTAAAGTTTAAAGCTTGGAGAAAAAATGTATCTGGAGGATCCCTTATATAGGTAGAGCCTGTAACAAACTGATAGTGATAGTCGTAATTGCCTGATAGTGGGCCGTTCGGGACCATGTGGAGTTTGTTACAAGAATGATGTTCATTGTCATGATGTGCCAGTCCGTTGGGACTTGATAGTTGAAGTTCGGAGGAGGTAGGTGCTGGCAGTGAAGAGCTTTGAGTTTCACTAATCTCAGAGGAGTTCGAGCTCTTTCAGGATAATATGTGTGTAAGTGGGTTCATGCTGTACGGATAGTTGGATTTGCCTAGACATGGAGGCCTTTCTAGGTGACTATAGTGAGTTCGGTCAGAAGGAATTCAGAAGCCCTGTAACTAGAGAAATCCTTAAGAAAGTCTGCTGGAGGAATCTTAGAGTGGTTCTGTTGGAAGGAGAAATCCGGCTGAAGGAGCAAAAATCAAGAAATAATTCTATTTGAAAAATCTGAAAGGAGATCTGCTGGAGGAGCAAATATATAACGATGAGTCTCCTCTCTGCTAATATAAGAAGTTTGGATAGACGGAGATTGACGGGAAGAAAATTATTTGGTGTCTGAGAGGAGTTCAACTGGAAGGAGGTTGGCTGGGAAATTTTGCCTAGAAAGAGCAAAAGAGGATCTGCTCGGAGAGAACCTGCTTATTTATTCCCTTGAAGCTCGGTTGCTTTCGAGGCCACCTGGAGGTCGATATGAAAGAAACAAGGTCCTTTAGCCCGCGTATTCAAAATTCTCGATATAGGAATCCCGAGGTCTACCACCCTTAATATATTGTAGGAGTTTGTTTGGAGAGGAGTTCTATTGATCCGACGTTGGTCCAATATCGAACAGTTTGGATGGTTTTTGTTAGGAAAAGATTCAAAGAGCGCCAAGATCGGCCAAACCAAGCCATAATTAGACTTGTTACTCATTTGCCTGAGAGCTAGCATCGCTATTCAAGTTCGTCTGAGTGAAATCTACAATCCCCCATAGGTTCTGGGAATATCCGATGGAGCTAAGAATCTGAATGAAGAAGATCGGCCGATGGATTCAAGTTGGAGGTCTGCAGTCTCGATGCCTGAGCGTAAACTCTTCACTAGCCGGAGTCCATGCATGGCTGCCCTCATCGGATGGAGTTTCCTCAAGGCTAGATATCCTGTTGGACTTTGGCAGGAAAGGATTCACAGTCAATACAAGTCTCCCCACTTCCGAGTTCAAAATTTGAATGAAGAAAGTAAAGAAATATGAGTGCCAAAGTTCTTTTTTTTTTCCTGCCAATAGAGCAGCTGATCCCGACTCTTTCTGCGTGGACGTCGAAACTTCTTAAATACAAGGTGATCCAAAAAGATAAATTCTTGAAATTCTTGCCGAAGTGCTGCTCAAGGTACGGTGCAATAAAGGTTTTGCCCATTGCTAGTCTGCCGTTATGATGAGTGGGGCATGCGTCAACTAGAGGTTGGTCAATAGAGATCCACAATCATAACCATCTTGGATCCCAATGGCTATCTAAGCTCTTCTTCTTCCACAGGAGCTTCATTTCATTTGGATCTCCTTCTTCTTCCTTCTGGCTTCCTTGTCCCTTCTTGCTCCAGGGCACTAGGGTCTTCTACCGACTTCTTCAATTTTTTGAGGGTTCTCTCCTTCATTTTCCATCAAGCTTGCTGCCTTTCCATTCTTTCCAGTCGATTTAGGTCAGTTCCTTAATCTTTCTCTTTGACTATCTGTATCTTTTGGTGTTTCTACCTACTTTATTTCCTCAAGAAAGTCTTAGATTTTATTTTCTTTGGTTTTTCAGAGATTTTCTCCATTTTAGTTTGATCCTCATGTCCTTTAAAGAGTCCTAGCCGACCAGTTCTAGAAGTTCGGCTCATTTAGCTTTAATGGACCTTCTCCATAAGGATCCTAAGTTTGTAGGAGTACCTCAGCCATCCTTCGCCCTTGATACCATTTTATGTAAACTTCGGCCCGAAGATCTTTCATTGATTAGGATCTAGTTCGAAATTCCTTCCGATTGCAAACTTGAACTCCCTAGCCCTAGCGATCGAGCCAGCTCTCATCCTCCCTGCCAAACTTGCCTATACATTGAACCCTTCGTATGAGATTTTAGCTGTCGATACCTTCTTTTATAACCAACTTATTCAAGTTTTTAAACATTTTCTTCGCCGCCATGGCACCAAACTCTTTTAGGTTTATCATAGGATTTCTCTCCTTGTGCATTATGGCCAACGTTCAATCTTCCATCTTCCTATTTCATAATTTCTTCACTTTCAAACATCACCCGACCATCAAAAATTGATGGTACGTGTCTCCCCAGTTCAGTAAGAAGGGATTGCTCAAGGGTGCCCCTTCTTCCATTCATAACTAGAAGGAGAAATTCTTTTTTATTTGCTATCCTTCCCTAAAACTAGGACTTCCTTCTTGGGGGGGGATAAGGGACTTAGTCCGTCGAGCTCCTGGGCTTGAGAAAGAGGATCGGGGTTCGACCGACAAACTAAAGAACTTTCGAGCTCCTCCGATCTCCAAGCTCCTGGGGGACCAGACCTTATTCAACTTCGATCTTAGTCCTCTCAATCCGGTAGGTAGTCCTTTGCAGCCAGCCAACTGTGAATGATATCCTTTTCTTCTCTGACTCTAATTTTTCTTCTGCAGAGATGACTCCTGAGGAGCGAAACAGCCTTGTCAAGGGGCTCAAGTCCTCTAAGAGGAAGGATATCTCTATGGGAGAAATATCCAAGAAGGCTCGCACTGATGAGCCGATCTCGATCGTGTCGACCAAGGTCGCACCCATCCCTGAGTTCGATGCGGCTGCACCACCTCTGATCTCATCCCAAGGGGACGCCACCACCTCGCTTCCTGAGCAGCGTGAGGTTGTTGAGAAGAAGAAGAAGAAGAAGAAAAGGATGTCGTCAGGAAAAAGATGAGGAGGATGGTCGAAAATTCGAGTGGTGAAGGCTCTGGTCAGGAGCGAGCTTCTTTGGATGATTGGGAGGTCATCCAATCTTTGATGAGGGGCAGCATCCTCCCGCACATTATCGAGAAAATGATTGGGATGGAGGATGCTAAGAGATATGATGAGTCTTTCGCCGCCTACCTTGAGGTAACCCATTTTCCTAAACTTGTTTAAATGAAGGATGCACTTTTAAAGTTTCGACTTAACTTCTACTTATCTTGTAGCTGGGGCATTACTTGTTTTCCCACTCGAAGGCTGTTGATCTTCACCAAGCCGAGGCTTCCAAAGTCCTACAGGAGGTTCAAGTGGAAGTCGAGAGGGTTCGGACCGAGGTCGACCATTTGAAGGTGGCCTTGAAAATTCAAACTACAGAAGTCGAGCACCTTCAGGAGGTGTCACGGAGAGAGGAAGAAGCTTCCATGGAGCTGAGGGCAGCCCTGGCCCTCTCCGAAGATAAAAGGAAGAAGGCTGAAGAAGAGGTCGGCGTCGAGAGGGAAAGGGCTGTCAAAGCCTTCAAGTCCTCCAAAGTGATGGAGGACATCAAGATCACATTTGCCTAGGAAGCCTTTTTGGAGGGGTTTGAGATCTGCATGAGGAGGGTCATGACGAACTTTACTGGAGTGGACCTTGACTTTCTGATAGACAAATCCAGTGAAGGAGTCAGTCCCTCCAACACTGGCACCGCTTTCCCCATCGTCGAACCTACCCCTAGCGCTCCCGAACTTGCAACTGAAGCTCACGAGTCAATTCTCGAGCCCGATGCCGTAAAGGATGTACCGACCTCGCCTGCCTCTACACTGACCGAGGTCTAAAACTTTTTATAAATTTGTACTTTTCTTCTCTTTTTCTTTCGATGTATACCAAACATTTTAAGGAATGAAAATAAACTTTCTTTTCTTTATACTTATGTCATGGTGGATGTTATTCAGAATCCTTCTAGCGATCGTAGTCAGGATCCATCTTCTCCAACCGATGTTGAGCTATTATCCCAAGGTATCCCTCTGAAGCCCGTAGTCAAAAATTTAAAGAGGAAGATTCACCACCTGAAGAAAAAGTTGAAGAAGGCGGAAGTCGAACTTCGTGGATCCAAAAAGAATGCTTCAGAGGTAATGATTGAGGTCACCCGTCTCCTAAAGCTACACATGAAAGATTCTGTAAGCTTCAACATTCAAAAGGATAGCTTCAAGAAGGAGATCGCCAAGCTTAAGAAAAATGCCAGCAACAAATCTTGGGCACTAACGGTGAAGATCAGCTTTCTCAAAGCCGATCTCAAGATGGCGAAGGAGAAGATCCATCTACTGGAGGGGAGCTCTGAAGGGAAATCCTGATTTCCCGATCCAGGTTCGTCTAGATCTGATTAGATCAAGAGATATATTTCAAAAATTTTCTCTTGATCTCAATCAGATCTTGATATGTTTCAGATCTGATTCTTATTATTTTAATAAATAAAATAAAATAAGATAAATTAAATCAAATTTAATTTACCTGATTTGGGTAATCCTATTACCCTGTAGATGATCCTGATTGCAGCGGAAGGTTCTGGATCTTAGCCACGCAAGCGCCTGGCCTCTACCGGTATCCACTCAGGTTGGATCTGGAGATCCTCTTCTTCTCTATCACACCTTCAAAAATCAGATCTGGATCTAATCTGGAGGATCTTCAAAACTCTTTTGAAGATCTGCAGTCGTCCTTTTGCAGCAGCGCAGCCTTCTTGCTTTTGATCGCCTTTCCTTGATCTGAATCGCACCAAACTAAGTCCAAAACACCTTTTGGACGTGGAGAGCAAGAGGGAGAAGAGACTATGGCATGGAGAAGGAGGGGAGAGGCAGCCTTGGGGCGTATCTAATAGCATTGGAATTAGGGTTGGGCGCAGGGTCTTATTTATAGACCTCTTGTGATCCAACTCCTCTTCCTCTCAACCAATCACAACCCTTTGTGAAATCAGATCTAAATCTGATTGGTTGGAATAGAGACCCCTGGATTCCTCCTTAGAGGGCGCCTAAGACCAGTCAAACTGGATTCTTAGTAGAACTCTGATTGGAATCCAAAAGGGAGGTGGAGTCCTTGTCCAACAAGGACTCCTAGGCGCCTCCTACTTGGGCTCACGCCACCCTTGGCGTGCGCCCTTCTCCTTGCCAGGTTCTGGCAGGGGGACAGGCCCCCACCAGCTCTCCAATAGGTGCATGACATGTGGTCAAAAGTCAAAGGGTGAATGGTCAACGTTTGACCAGTCAAAGGTAGACTTTTGACCAAAGTCAAAGAACAAGAAATGGCAGGTGACCAAAAATGGCAGGTAATGTCTTACAAATAAGACAACCTATTCTGACTTGGACAACCTCCAGTCAGACCATATGAAGGCCTCTGATTGAGCACAAACTCCTTTGGCTCAGTCAGGACAACTTATTTATGATAGTAAAAGAAGAACGTTAGGTTCAATCGAGTGCTAGCACGATTTCCTTGAACCTAATTGAATCTCATTCAGATCAATTGAACTAGATCAGTTCAATTGATGATCACCAGATTCAAACCCTTGTTTGTGTGACCCAGTTAGGTTCAGTTCTGTATGGTAATGGGATATGTCATGATCTCTATCATAGACATCATCGAAACTCCTTTCGATGGATCAGAACTCTTCTGATTCGAACAGCTAGAATGATCGATCATCTAAATCATTCTAATTGCTCCCAAAATCCACCAGTGACACCTAGCAGTATATGGTGGCAACCCATCAGAGCTGAATGCGAACCTCTTGGTGCAGCTACCTGTGTGATTAAGTTCTTCTATCTTGAGCCCCGATCAGATTAGGGTTAAGGTGAACTCGTCAAACCCTAGTCTCTGTCATATGATGTAATCATTCGATTCGAGTCCAATGTGAAAATCTAAATAGAAACTCTTTCTATTATTTCACTCTGCCATGGCCATGGGCTTCAGGACTTGATTCTCATGATCATCATAGGGCTACTCCTCTACCACCGAGGTAGATAGATCCCATCTTGATGCAATCCAGTTCCTACAATGAACATGTCATAGCCAACATACACCTCAGGGTTCCATATGGCTAGGAGACCGAGTAATGGTGTAGTCAAACTATAACACCCTCAAGGTGAACTGCCGATGCATCTCAGGTCAAAGAACCAGACACACTACTGCAGCATCGAGTCAGTCATTGACGAGAAGGTAGACTTCCTAATGACTACTCGAGGTGGTCACGCTCAGTGCCCTCGTTCTCTAACGAGTACCTGTACTCTCGCTCCGGTGTCTCCACACCGTAGACTCAAGACTCATCTACTAAAGAGAAGCGATCGTACACCAACCTTCCGGATCAATCACCATCCTCGTGATGATCCTATGGTCGGGAGCTGTTTATGAGTTAATAATGATTATTCATGTCTTAAATTTTCAACTCTTGAAAATATGAATTATCATTACCATTAACTCAAAGGATGTATCACAGACACTAAATACACATGTGTGATAGAAAATAACCCATTTTATTAATTATAGTCAAAATTATAATTTTGCCCCTAGAAGTGTATTACAAGTGTCAGCCAATTCTGGCTTCTAGGGCACATATATCTAACAATCTCCCACTTGTCCTAAAGCCAATTGGCTACAAGTCTAAGTCCCATCTTCTCAAGGTGGGCTTCGATCTTCTGCTGGCCCAACGGCTTTGTAAGTGGGTCTGCCACATTATCTGCGGAGTTGACTCTCTTGACCTCAACGTAACCTTTCTCAAGGTAATCGCGGATGAGATGATATCGCCGCTCAATGTGCTTGGACTTCTGGTGAGACCTCGGCTCCTTAGCAAGGGCTATGGCGCCATTGTTGTCGCAGTAAAGAGGAATGGCATCTGATGGCATTACTCCAATTTCTGCAGCAAACTTCTTGTACCAGAATGCTTCCTTTGCAGCCTCTGATGCAGCTATATATTCTGCTTCCATGGTGGAATCTGCTATCACAGTTTGCTTGGAACTCTTCCAGCTGACAGCTCCACCATTGCACACAAACAGACTTCCAGATGTCGACTTTCGATCATCTATATCGGACATGAAGTCCGAGTCTGTGTATCCCTTGAACTTGGAGTTCTCCATTACCAAAGACCAACATCATATCCTTAGTTCTTCTCAAGTACTTAAGGATACATTTCACAGAAGTCCAGTGTTCTTCACCTGGATTTGACTGATATCTGCTTGTGACACTCACAGCATGGGCTATATCAGGTCGTGTACATAGCATGGCATACATGAGGCTCCCTATTGCAGAAGCATAAGGGATCTTGCTCATGCGTTCTATTTCCTCAGGTGTGCTGGGGCACATCTTCTTGGAAAGATGAATACCATGTCTGAAGGGTATTAATCCCCTCTTAGAGTTTTCCATACTAAACCTCTTTAGTACTTCCTCTATGTACATCTTCTGTGAAAGTCCTAGCATCCTATTCGGTCTATCCCTATAGACCTTAATTCCTAGAATAAAGGATGCTTCACCTAGGTCTTTCATGGAGAATTCCTTAGACAACCACATCTTGACTGATGTCAACATGGGAATATCATTCCCAATAAGGAGGATGTCATCCACGTACAATACGAGGAAGACAACAGCGCTCCCACTGACCCTTTTGAAAACACATGGTTCCTCTTCATTTTTGATGAAACCAAACTTTTTGATCACATCATTGAAACGAGTGTTCCAGCTCCGAGATGCTTGCTTAAGTCCATATATGGACCTTTGCAGCTTGCAAACCTTGTGATCAGTATCACTGGATGTGAAACCTAGCGGCTGTTCCATATAGATATCTTCCTCAAGATATCCATTTAGGAATGCCGTTTTCACGTCCATTTGCCATATTTCATAATCGAAATAGGCTGCAACAGCAAGCAATGTGCGGATGGATTTTAGCATAGCTACCGGGGAAAAGGTATCCTGATAGTCAATGCCTTCACGTTGACTATAACCTTTTGCCACCAGTCTAGCCTTGAATGTCTCCACATTCCCATCTGCACCAATCTTTCTCTTGAAGATCCATTTACACCCAATAGGTACTATACCTTCTGGTGGATCTACCAAGGTCCAGACTTGGTTTGAGTGCATCGAGTCAATTTCTGACTTCATTGCCTCAAGCCATTTCTCGGAGTCGATATCTGATATCGCCTCGTTGTAGGTTTTGGGATCATCACCATGAGCACCATTACCTATGAGGAACATTTCCTCTACGTCCTCTGAAATAATACCTAAGTATCTTTCAGGGGGATGGAAAACTCTTTCCGATCTACGAGGTGGAGGAGGTAGTGTTCTTATTGGCTCAACCTGATTTGGTTCCACTTGGTCCTTAGCTCGTTCTGCTTGTGAGACTTTCTCATCAAGCTTAATCTGCTTTCCAATGCCACTATCTTGAATAAACTATTTTTCAAGAAATATGGCATGTCGACTCACAATCACATTGTGGTCTTCTGGAATGTAGAAATAGTATCCTAATGACTCTTTAGGATATCCTATGAATCGAGCTCTAAAGGACCTAAATTCTAACTTGTCCGCTTGTTGTCTTTTGACATAAGCCGGACAACCCCAAATTCTGAGATGACTCAGACTTGGTTTCTTACCGTGCCATATCTCATACGGTGTGGTAGGAACGGTTTTAGAGGGAACCCTATTCAGTAAATAGATTGAAGTTAATAATGAATGTCCCCAAAGAAAATCTGGGAGGTCTGTGAAGCTCATCATGGATCGAACCATATCCAATAGAGTCCGATTTCTCCGTTCTGAAACCCCGTTGAGTTGAGGTGTTCCTGGTGGAGTCCATTGAGAGACTATGCCATTTTCCTTAAGATAGTCTAGGAATTTCCCGGCTAAGGTATTCACCTCCTCGATCTGATCGAAGAACCTTAATGGGTTTTCCAGTTTATTTTTCTACTTCATGTCTGAATTCTTTGAACTTTTCAAAGGCTTCAGACTTATGTCTCATAAGATACACATACCCATACCTAGACAGATCATCGGTAAAGGTAATGAAGTAGACAAAATTGCCTCTAGCCGGCACATCGAATGGGCCGCACACATCAGTATGTACTAGGGCAAGGAGATCTGTGGCCCTCTCCCCATGTCCAACAAAAGGGAGTTTAGTCATTTTGCCTTGAAGACAAGATTCACAAGTTGGATATGACTCAAAAGTCAATGGACTCAATAGCCCATTTTTCTCCAATTTGTTAATCCTATCTTCTGCTATATGACCTAATCTCAGGTGCCATAGATATCTGTCGTTTGGACTATCCCTAGGTCGTTTGGCATTCACGTTTTGCTCGATAGTTAAAACAGGTACATCAATATGCAACTGATAAAGACCATTAACAAGGAAACCATTTGCAATTTTATTTCTTTCATAAAGAATGTTACAATGGTCCTTAAAGAAGGTGATCACATAACCTTCTTGTGCTAAGCATGAAACAGAAATCAAATTCCTGCTAGCTGCAGGCACATAATAACAGTCTTTTAAAACTAAGTCTAAACCAGATGGTAATCGCAGAGGGTATGTTCCCACGGCTACTGCAGCAACTCTTGCTCCATTACCGACGCGTAGGATCATGTCTCCATCCCTCAGCCTCCTGCTATCCTCAAGACCCTGCATAGAAGTGCACAGATGAGCACTAGAACCAGAGTCAAGCACCCAACTGGATGCAGAAGAAATCCGTAAGGTTAGACTCAATAACGAGCATACCTCCAGAAGGACCTTCCTTCTTGTTCTTTAGGGTGGCCAGGTAAGTAGGGCAGTTCCGCTTCCAATGGCCGTCGCTGTTGCAATGGAAACACTTTCCTTTGCCATCGACCTTCTTCTTCGGTTCTGCCTTCTTCTTCTTTGATCCTTCTACCTTTTGCTTTTTCACAGACTTCTTTTTCTTTCCATAAGACTTTCTTTTT
>QRFJ01002212.1:0-63183 GCA_006176705.1 Cocos nucifera | reverse complement strand
GAATTTAATTTAAATCAATTACCATATTTTGTTGAGATCCTCCTTCACAAGAATAAATCTAGGGTTTAAGATCAAAAGTTTAGACAGTATCACTAAGTATTGAGTTTTAGAATTAAATTTCATGGCAGATTAATCAGAAACTTTTTTAGAGTTCATCTAAAGATTTTTAGCACTTTGTTTTGTGAATACTAACTTAGCATTTGGGTGTTGATTCAAAGGACAAACGAATCTTCTTTTTATCACCTATTTTGGTTAGTTTTTTATATACTCCTAAGTTAAGTGCATGAATTAAGGTAGCTTTCACACTACCCTTTTTTTCTTTTTTGAAAATTGTGCTGAGCATCCTGGCCTTCCCTTCATCGTTTGATGTGAACTTCTACACTTAAGGTGCAGAGTTCTAGTTTAGGGCAATCCACATATACTCTGTGTTTTACACTTTTTTTATTTTTTATTTTTTTTTAGTGATTGCTTGAGGCAAGGTAAGCTTTTCAGAATTTAATTAGTTGCATGTATCTAGTTTCAATTGCATAGAACTCTTTGATTGAAAATTTTTTTTTTGCATATTCATATTAAACCAAATTAAGGGCACAACCCATTAAACAAGATAAGGTAGGGATTTGATCACCCTTCCTTGGCCCACAAACAACCAACCAGCATCCTGCATTAATCCAAATCTTAACTCTTAAAATCAATTAGACATTAACCCTTAAGAATATTCGAGCTCAATAGGACAAGAAATCCTAAGAGTTAGACCAAGTTAGGGTTAATCAATTTGACTGGTGTCTAGGAAAGTGGTTCAGGGATGACTGGGCCCAAAGGAAGGTGGTTACTTAATTGGTTTCATTTGCTTACCTGAACAAACATAATTGGTGTCTAAGACAAGCAACGGGGGGACTCCCACCGACCTTACACTTACTTGGCCAGTTGATTGGCTAATCCTCTACTTGGAGGGCTCAAAGATGATCTTGGTAGTTATGAGCTATCTAAACCTAAGACAACCCATAGTCAGGATTGACTGCCTAACTTGTTTGCTAAATAACATCAAACATAAACCACAAATTAACTCTTCTCTCTATCATCTCCAGATTTAAGACTCCTTAGGATCTTTCTTTAGAACCCTCTTCTTTCTTTCTCTCCTCTTTCCTTTAAATAATAATAATAATAATAATAATAATAATAATAATATAATATAATATATATCTTGAACCATATATCAGGTTGCACTAGTACATGCACGGTAGAAGATCGCTTTTACCTGACCTAGTTAAACCAAATCCTGAAATTGAAAAACTAATTCATTTAAGATCAGATAATCAAATGGCTGAAAATCATGAAGAACCACCTAGGCAGATGAAGGAATACTTTATTCCTTCCACCTACAATTCATCGACTTGCATCCACATACCTGATATCCCTACTAGCCACTATGAGATCAAGTCGACCATAATTTAGATGCTCCCATCTTTTTATGGGAACGCCAATGAAGACCCTTACAAACATCTGGATGAATTCTTAGAAATCTACTCTACGGTAAAAATTCAAAATTTTTCTGATGATGCCCTTAGACTGACCTTGTTCCCTTTCTCATTAAAAGATAAAGCCAAGTACTGGCTTGGCACATTAGGAAGAACAATTCAAACATGGGCAGAAATGCAACATGAATTTCTTAAGAAATTTTATCCCATAGGACGAATCAATACTATGAGGCGAGCCATCACAGGATTTGCTCAGCTTCTAGGAAAATAAATTCATGAATCATGGGAAAGACTTAAAGAACTTCTTAGAAAATGCCCACACCATGATCTATCTAAGTGGCAAATTGTACAAGCTTTCTATGAAGGTTTAGGAGATCAATATAAGCAGATGGTTGATGCATCCTATGGAGGTGCATTCATGAGCAAAAGTGAGGATGAAGTTTATACCTTATTTGAAACCTTAAGTGAAAACTCTGTTAACCATGCTTCATTATCCTCTTATGAAAGATCAATTTCTCAATAAAAATGGGCAGGAATTTATGAGATCAAACTCCAGAACTTAATTCTAAGACAGACTTGAACAATAATAGCACAAAAATTAGATAAAAGTCGATCTTATTGCCCAGAATTAGATCAATTTTCTAAATCTAGGTCAACAATCTCCTGCACATACACAACAGCTTCTAATTATCAGAAGATTTGCTCTATTTATGCTAGTCTAACACATCATGTAAGCGAATGTCTCACGGCTGCACAATTACACCCTCTATCCAAGAACAAGTCAAGCTGCTCAAGATTACTCCAAACCACTTAATGACCCAATTCAATTCATATATCCTGGTTGGAGAAACCATCCTAATTTCTCTTGGAAACCACAACAGACTCAGGCTCAGACCAATCCCACCAATTCAAAATTATCAAAATAGGCCCAGTACCAGAACTATGCCTATAATAAGGGACAACCTAGTCAGTCTTCTCAACCACTGCATTATAATCCAGCCCTCATACCCACCTCCTCATCAACAGACCAATCTAGCCGATGATAAATTCAATCAACTTAATAATTAATTCTAAGCTAACAACATCAATTGCCAGGCTAGAAGCTCAATAGGATAATTAGCTTGAGTCTAGCATGAGGAGAGAACCAGGTCAATTACCAAGCCAAGCAATTGCAAATCCTAAAAATAATCCATGCCATATCTATCAACTTTCTTTACTCCGAGGACGAGCAAAGCTTAAGTTGAGGGGTGTGATAAGTATCATAAATTCATCAATAAAAGTATTAATTTATCACCTACTAGTTGGGTTGGAGTGAGAGGATATCCTAGCTTGAGTAAAGACTTCGTGCTGCTAAAAGCGAAGTAACCCGGCTCTAAAAACAACTTGATGACAGTCATTAATCTGACGCAAGCGGTGGACCAGAGCAGGTTGCCTCCCTAATGAGGACTCTGGATGAGCTTTCGAAAGCAGTGGGGAGGGAGAAGGCTGAGGTTCAACGGTTGAGGATCCAGCTATCATACGAGCAGCAAGCCATCAGGGATGCGAAGGCCGAGTCTGAAGTTTTGAGAAAGCAGCGGTAAGAGCTCGAAGGCAAATTCCAACATGCCAATAGGATGTATATAGATGGTCTGTATAAGAAGGAGCTTGAGGAGGAAATCCTTAGGCTGAAGCAATCTCTTGTAATGGCGGAGGTCGATAGCCCGAAGTCTAAGGGTTTCGGGCGTCCTTAGGACTTTGTCATCTTTTCTTTTCTCTCTTTTTTTTTGTACATGGTCTCGTGGACCTTCACTTCATAATGAACTTCAGATTTAATGAAGGAAAATTTTCTTTGATCGTCCTTTTGCTTTGTTTGGATTCAGTGCTTGTTGATTTTTCCATTCCTCTCTTTTGCTTTGATTTTTGTTGGAAGGATTGCTGAAAGAGTAGTTTTTCTCCTATCTTTTCATAATCGGAGATTTTTTTACCTACGCTGGAGTAAGTTTATCCTTTCTTATTCAATTTTATTGATTTTCCTTCATCCTTTCATCAAGACAAGGTCCTTCCTCCTGCTTTAGGTAATTGGAGGTCTTTGTTTATATCAGGACGACATTTTTCTCTTATTCCTAATGAGGTTGGCTTTTACTTCTGTTAAGGTGAGGCCTTCCTTCGATTTTCATTATGGCTATTGAAAAGTTCTTTCCTCCTGTCTTAAGTAACCAGAGGTCTTCGTCTTGCTCATGTTAGGACGAGATTCTCTTTCTGTTCCTATCATAGCAGTAAGGGCATCGTTGGACCGTTGATAGGGCCTCTCCCCTCATCTCGTCTTAGGTTAACAAGGTCTTCGCTTTACTCAAGTTAGGATGAGATTCTCCTTCAGTTCTATCATGGCAGTGGGGCATCGTTGGGCCATTGATAGGATCTCTCCCCTCATCTCGTCTTAGGTTAACGAGGTCTTTACTTTGCTCAAGTTAGGATGAGGTTTTTCTTCTATTCGTAATAGAGCTATAGGAGCACATAAATGCCATTGAAAGAGCCTCTTCCCTCATCTCGTCTTAGGTTAACGAGGTCTTCACTTTGCTTAAGTTAGGATGAGATTCTCCTCCTGTTTCTAACTAGACTGTAGGGGCACATAAGGGCCATTGAAAGGATCTTTTCCCTCATCTCGTCTTAGGTTAACGAGGTCTTCACTTTGCTCAAGTTAGGACGAGGTTCTCCTCCTATTCCTAACAGGGCTGTAGGGGCACACAAGGGCCATTGAAAAGGCTTCTCCCCTCATCCCGTCTTAGACTAACGAGACCTTCGACTTGCTCATGTTAGGATGAGATTTTCCTTCTATTTCCTAATAGAGCTGTAGGGACACATAAGGACCGTTGAAAGGGCCTCTCCCCTCATCCCATCTTAGACTAACATGGCCATCGACTTGCTCATGTTAGGATGAGATTCTCCTTCTATTCCTATCATGGCTACTTTTGATTACTTCGGAGAGTTATTTCTTATCATTGCATGATTTTTGCAACAAGAAACAATAATATTAAAATAGAGGAGTTTTATTAAAGATAAATTATTGGTAGTACATTCTTAGATTTTCTAAATTCCAAGGCCACGAGAGTGTTGTTCCTTCAAGCTCCTTCAAGCGATAAGTTTCGAACTAGATGATCTCCTCTACTTCATATGGGCCTTTTCAATTTGGAGTGAGCTTTCTCTGATTCTAAGATTGTAAAATAGCTGCTCGTCGAAGTACTAGGTTCTCCACTTTGAATATTTTGCCTTTGACTTTAGAGTTGTAGTAACGGACCACTTTTTGCTTATAGGTCGCCATCTGAATTTGAGCTTTTTTCCATTTTTCTTTCAATAAGTCAAGGTTAGCCCTGAGGTCCTGTGAGTTATACTGCTCATTGAATGCCACAACTCTTGCTGATGGGAGTTTAAGTTCTGTTGGGATGACCGCTTCTATTCTAAAAGCTAAGGCAAATGAGGTGTCCTTAGTTTGAAATTTTTGAATAGTTCGGTATGCCTAGAGTACATGATAGAGTTCATCCATCCAAGTCTCCTTTGCTCTTTTAAGTCTTGCTTTGATACCTTGTTGTAGGGTTCTATTTGTTACTTCGACTTCACAGTTTGCCTGTGGATGGGCTACTAATGTAAAATGGTGGGAGCTATTCAAATCTTCACAGAATTTGATAAATCTTACTCCGACAAACTACCGACCATTATCTATTATGAGGGTTCGAAGCAAGCCAAATCTATAAACAATCGACTTTCAGATGAAGTCCTGCACTTTTGCTTCAATAATTTTCGCTAGAGGTTCAGCCTCGACCTACTTTGTGAAATAATCTATTGCCACCAAGAGAAACTCGTGCTATCCCGGTGCCACGGGAAAAGGCCCGAGTATGTCCATTCCCCACTGAGCAAATGGCCATAAGGTGCTCAAGGGTGTAAGTTCAGAAGCTGGCTACCTTTGAATGTTTGCACTTCTCTAACAACGATCACATTTTTTGACATATATACTCTATAGAATCATGGTACAAGGTTGGCTAATAGTAACCTTGTCGAAGTAGTCTGTATGATAAGGATTTGGCCCCTATATGACTTCCACAGATTCCTTCATGCACTTTCATAATGCAAAGTTGGCTCCTGAAGGTCTGAGACATCTCAAGAGTGGTAAGAAGTATGACTTTTTATACAGCTTGCCTTCATACAGAACATACTGAAAGGCATGATTTCTGAGTTTCGAGCTTCTTTTGTATCATGAGAAAGAGCTCCATCTTTGAGATAAGCAATCAATGGGTCAATCTAATATGACTCATGGTTAATCTACATTACAGACTATTGCCCTTCCAGACTCGGGTGTTTCAGGACTTCGAAGAAGACCTCCTTGGGCAGCTCAATTGGGGCCAATGTTGCCAACTTTGAGAGAAGGTCGTCCCTAGTATTTTTCGCTCTTGGGATTTACTTGATATCAAAACTATTGAAGGCTAGAGTCAAGCTCTTTACTTTCTCGAGATATTTTATCATGCTTTCTTCTCAAGCCTCATAATCACCACTAACTTATTCGATCACCAATTGGGAATCACTATAGATTTGGAGTCAATCTGCTTTCAATTCTTTGGCGATCCTTAATCCTACAATCAAAGCTTCATATTCGACCTCATTATTAGTCGCAGGGAACTCAAAGCGCAGCGCATATTTGGCGATGACTCCTTTTGGGCCAACCAAGATCAGCCCTGTGCCTGCATTAGAAGCATTAGACGAGCCGTCTACATATAGGGCCCAAAAATCTTCAAGGAGGTTGGCTCTTTCTTCAGAGGAACTTGATTGTAACCAAGAAATACTGACTTCATTCTTTCAGGCTCGACTTCATCCAGAATGGTGCATTTAACTATAAAATCTGCCAAAATTTGGGCTTTGATTGATGGCCAAGGCTGGCAGTTGATGTCGAACTCGGTGAGCTCTATTGCCCATTTCACTATTCTTTCGGAGGCATTCGTTCGATGAAGAACTACTTTGATTGGTTGATCAGTGAGAAGGATTATGGTGTAATCTTGGAAGTAAGGTCAAAGTCTCTGGACTGCAATTAGTAGGGCAAAAGTTAGTTTTTCTAACTTAGTATACCTGGTCTCGACGTCGCTCAAGACTCAGCTTATGTAGTAGATCGGCCTCTGTACTTTCACCTCTTCTTTGACTAGAACTATCGTAAGGGCCGTTAGAGAGACCGCCAGGTACAAAAATAATCCCTCACCAGGTTCAGGCTTTGCTAATAGGGAAGGTGAGTAAAGGTAGTCCTTGAGCTCTTTAAAGGCTTGTTGACATTTAGTGGTCCAGCAAAAGTTCTTCGGTTGTTTTAGGACTTGAAAGAAGAGCATGCATCGCTCGACCGACCTTGAGACGAAGCAGTTCAGAGTTGCCACCTTTTCGGTCAGGCGCTGAACCTCTTTGATTGATTTTGGAGTAGTCATCTCTTGAGTAGTTTAAATCTTCTTCAGATTTGCTTCAATTCTGTGCCTCGACACCATGAATCCCAAAAACTTCTCCGAAGTCATGCCGAAGGTGCACTTGGTTGGGTTCAGCTTCATCTTGTACCTCCTAAGGGTGCTGAAGATCTCTTCAAGATTGGTAATATGATTTATTAAAGCTCGCTCTTGACAAGCATGTCATCTACATATACCTCCATGTTGTGGCTGATCTGCTCCTTGAAAATTTTATTGACCCGGCACCGATATGTTGCTTCTGCATTTTTGAGTCCAAAAGGCATAACCCTGTAATAGTAAAGACCATGGTCAGTAATAAAAGCAGTTTTCTCTTCATCTTCTGGTGCCATCCAAATTTGGTTATAGCTAGAAAAAGCATTCATGAAAATGAGGAGCTCGTGGCTCGAGGTTGCATCCACCAGCTGATCAATCCTAGGCATGGGGTAGCTATTTTTTGGGCAGGCTTTGTTCAGCTTTTTGAAGTCTATGCACATTGTCCACTTGCCATTCGCCTTCTTGACGAGCATGATGTTGGAGATCCAGTTTAGATAGTTGACTTCTCGGATAAATTTGACCTTGAGGAGCTTGTCAACTTCCTCTGTAATTACTTTCTATCTCTCTAGGGTATGGCTACGTATCTTCTCCTTCACCGGCCGATGCTTGGGATCAATAGTCAGATGATGTTTCATGACTTCAGCATCTATTCCGGGTATGTCATCGGGGACCCAAGCAAAAACATCGACGTTTCTCTACAAAATTTCGACAAGCTGCTCTCATATCTCTTTTACCAGGTTGGAACCAATCTATACCGTATGCTTCGCATTCCTGTTATTCAGTAGGATAGAAACAAGGTCTTCCATGGGCTCATCTTGCTCTTCGGTAAGATCATCGTAGACATCCAATCCGTCAACCAGACAAGGATCTGACTACTCATCCTTCTGCAAGGTGATTGAATAGCAATGTTTTGCTAGAGCTTGATCTCCTCTGACTTCTCCAATCCCATAGCTTGTTGGGATCTTCATTTTCAAATAGTAGGTCGACACCACTACCCGAAGTATATTTAGACCAGGTCGGCTGAGAATTACGTTGTAAGCTGATAGAGCTTTTACTACCAGAAAGTCCATCTGTGCCTTGGACTATCTCGGATATTATCCTACAGCTACAACCAAAGTTATTATGCCTTCAACTAGTACTGCATTATTAGTGAAGCCTATCAATCAGGAGTTCATTGGTCCAAGCCAGCTATTAGGTATAGACATTTTGGAGAAAACATCATAAAATAAAACATCGACAGAACTTCCATTATTAATAAGGATGCGGCGTATATCATAGTCTGCAATATTTAAAGTAATTACAACTGTATTGTTATGCGGGAACTGAACTCCCAATGCATCAGCCTTAGTGAAAGTCAGGGGCTCTTTAGTTCTCTGCCTCTTTGCTAGTCGCCCAGATCCACCGACCTCCTCCTGCCGAAGTCTCTCAGAGATGCTGTTGATAATACCAAGCGAAGGCTGATCTCCTTGTTGCTCCTCCCTCCTCGGTGGCTCTAATTTTGGTAGCGCCCTTGATCGATCTTCCCATCCTTCAGGCTGATATTATAGGAACCGACCAAGCTTGCCCCATCAGATGAGTTCCTCGATCTCATCTTGGAGCTGAATGCACTCCTCAATATTGTGACCATAGTTACGATGGTAGAGACAGTATTTATTGGAATTGCATTTGCCAGGATGCATGCGCATTCTCTCCGACCTCAGTAGCTGCTCCTTGATTTTCATCAGCATTTGGATTTTTGAAGCATTGAGGGGAGCATAATTGTGGAACCTTCTAAGGAGGGAACCCTGCTGTGCCCTTCTATTCAGGCTTCTTTACCTTCGAGTCCGAAGAGTTCGGGCTCGCTTACTCTTGGGAGGAGTTCGGAAGTGCGGTCGAGCTTCACTCGACTTTTCACCAGTAGCGGGCATACTTGATTCATCCGCTCACCGCTCTTTAATGGCTTTACTATCCTTGGCCTTGCAGGCCTCTTCTACTCGGGCATAACCTTCAGCCCGAGCTAGCATATCAACTAAATTCCTAGGGTACTTCTTCTCAAGGGAGAATAGTAGATCATTCTTCTGAAGACCGCCCTTCAATGCAATCATTGCGATAGATTGGTTCAAGTTTTGAACCTCCAGTGCAGCGGCATTGAAATGGATGACATAGGTTCGTATGGATTCCCCCTCCTTCTGCTTAATGTTGATGAGGGAGTTCGAACCTCATCGAGGATGTCGACTACTGATAAAATGAGCCACAAACTGGTAGATCATTTGATCAAAGGAAAAGATAGTGCCGAACTTAAGGGCCGAGTACCAGTTCCTGGCTGCTCCCTTCAGGATGGAGGAAAAATCTCGATATAGGATAGCATCGAGCGTGCCATGGTGTAGCATCATTGTTGAGAAGGCCCCTAGATGATCAATCGGATCTATAATCTCATCGTAGCTCTCGAACCAGGGAAACTTGAAGTTTGGCGGGATGGGTTCCTACATAATATTCTGAGAAAAGGGAGGGTCAGTGTAAATATCATTACCGTAAGAGAAAGGAGCATGACGGAGTTTCTTGATCCATTGATTCTTTTCTTATAGTTTTCGATCCAGAAGATCCTCATGGTCGTGGATCTCCAAACTCTTCTGACTGAATAGAGGTGAGGTCCCTCCAGGGGTTGAATCATGATCGGAGCAGGGGCTCTCTATTCTCTACTTCTCTTTTTCAAAAGTTATCGATCAACTTGCCCAAGTCGGTCGCCCCCAGATTGATGATAAGTACCATAAATTTATTAATAAAAATATTAATTTATCAATTAATTCATATTAATTTTTAAGAATTAATAATTAATTGATACATATTTTTGAGAAATTCATATTTTTATTTATTAAAAAATTAATTAAAAAATAATAAAAATTAAAAAAATAAATTTTATTATTAATAAAAAGTGCTTATTTTTTTGATCACAATAAAATAAATTTTATGTAAAACGAAGCTAAAATGAAGAAGATATGAATTTTTAAAAAAATAAAATAAATAAAAATCAAATGAAAAAAAATGGCTCAGCCGGCTCTGCAAGCCAATCCACTAAGCCAAGCCAAACCATCAAAGCCGACTCAGCCATAGAAGCTACCAGTCGGTCCATGATCCAGACGTGGACTGCCAGCTCAGTAGAAATCGACGAATCATGGAGCGACACGTGGTGGACCTAGACCCTTAAAGGGTTCACAAAAAATCTATCATGGCTCATAGGGCATTTTGGACTTTTCACTCGATGATAGGAGGCACTGATTGGTTGCAGTGTGCGGTGTAGCCGATCCACGTGGTCCATAGTTATAGTAATTGCATGATCCAATGGCCTGTGTTCGATCCGGTGGAGATCCGATGGCCTATAATAAATCCTTCTTTGATTCGAACAGTGCTTAACGATCTGGCGTGATCCGACGGCCAGAAAACCAACCGATGAAGATCCAATGGTCCAGAAAGCTTTCGACTTGATTAAAACATCCAAAACTTGATCCAACGATCAGATTCTCTCCTGATTAACTCAATCGAATGGTCAGAATTTAATCTGATCTGATCTGGGCTGATACGCATCCGATTTTGATGATTTTTGATCCAATTGGATTCCTATTGAATGGCCAGATTTCATCCAGAGCAGCAAAATTCGACTAGGACTCTTTTTAATCTAATTTTCACTCAGATTTCTTTATATTTTGACGATCAAAGAGCTCCTTAGTCCCATATTACCTAGAAGAAAACTCTCCAAACCTTCTAGCTCTATAAATAAGACCCTAGGCCTCCAAAGTTCATTATCTCCAATTAAGGTGAAGCTTTGGTACAGGATGAAGCTAGACTATGGGTTAAAGGCTGCTTCAAAGCAACGAGTGCCGAGAAGAGCAGAGCTTCTACACCATCTTTCTGCCAATGCCGATCCAAGATCAGAGATCAGGCTATTTTATTTTATTTTATTTTTTTTAAATTTTATGTATTTAAATTCTAAAATTTTAATTAATGAAAATTTTATTTTTTGCACTTTAATTTCAGCTCTTTATTTTTGTTGCAATTTAATTTCTATACTTTAATTATTACTTTTTATTTTATTGTAAGTAGATGCTAAGACCTAACTAGTAGATCTTAGTACTAAATTTAAATTTTTGCATTTTTTAATTTTTATTTTTGACTTCACTTTTGATTCTAAAATTTAAATCTTTTTTTTTCTTTTCAAAAATTAAAGATTTCAAATCTAAAATACTACCTTCTTTATGGATTTGACCTAACTCACTACTATCTACGTATTTTTAATTATTTTAAGAAGTCAGATTAAACTGATAAATATGGTGTCTTAACGACAACATCGCGCTCTTATCAAGTTTTTGGCGCCATTACTAGATAAAGCATGGACATTAAATTTTTGATCTCTTTAATTTTTTATAATTTTTTTAAAAATATTGCTTATTAACTTTTTATTTATTTATTTTGTAGAAATAAAAGAGAAAAGAAAAAAAAAGGGACAAGAAAGAAAGCATCTAATCTTGGTGAGATCAATCCTAACTCTAGTCCTCTTTTCTTTTTATTTATTTATTCACTTTATTTTTAAATTAATTTAAAAAATATTTATTTAAATCTTATTAAAAGTCTCATGATAAGATTAGAAATTCTAACTGTTTAGAGCATGCATCATATTAGTTTTATTTTTTTCTGGTGATTGCTGGAGGCAAGGTAAGCCTTTCAGAATTCAATTAGTTGCATGCATCTAGTTTAAATTACATAGAATCCTTTGATTGAAATTTTTTTTTATGCATATTCATATTAAACCAAATTAAGGGCACAATCCAATTAAATAAGATAAGATGGGAATTTGATCACCCTTTCTTAGCCCATAAATAACCAATCAGCATCCTGCATTGACCTAAGCCTTTAATTTTAAAATCAATTAGACATCAGCCCTAGGAACTCGAGCTTAATAGGGTAAGGAACCCTAAGAGTTGAACTAGGTTAGGGTTAGTCAATTTGACTGGTATCTAGGAAAGTGATTTAGGGGTGACTGGGCCCGAAGGAAGGTGGTTTCTAATTGATTCTGTTAGCTTACCTGGTCAAGTATAATTGGTGTCTAAGGCAAGCAATGGAGGGACTCCCACCGACCTTACACTTATCTGACAAGTTGACTGGTTGATCCTACACTTGGAGGATTCGAAGGTGACCTTAACAGTTAGGAGCTATTTAGATTTAGGATAACCCTTAGTTAGGATTGATTAACCAACTTGATTACTAACCAATATCAAACCAAAATAAACCTAATTCTTCTCTCTCTTCTTAGTTCTAGGACTCCTTAGGACCTCTTCCTTAGAACTTTTATTTTTTATCTTTTTTTCTTCAAAAATAAAATAAAATAAATAAATAAAAAGATTGAGGACATTGAGAATATAGTGAATTCTCCAACACCCATATGGAGAAGGATTTCAGATCGACTAGTCAAAATGGATTTAGTTCCTATTTCAGATCCTACAACCTCAACATCCATAATGGATTTAACAAATCAGCCTCAGCCTCAAATCCTTAAGGACTTATGTTATCCAATTGGTTCCGTCCAACCCTCTTGCATCAGATTGCCCCAACCCATAATAAACAACTTTGAAATTAAACCTCAAATCATTAACATGCTTCCAAAATTCATGGGAATAGAGGATGCATATATATTCATTAGGAAATTTGAAGAGGTTTGTGCAACCATGAAACTACAACAATTATCAGAGGACGAAATCAAACTGAGATTAATTAATTTTACCCTTAAGGATAATGCCAAAAAGTGGCTTTATAGTCTTTCAAATCAATCTATCATGACCTAGGAGGGCTTTGTGAGAATATTCTTAAAAAAATATTTTCCTCATCACAAAATAACTAGAATTAGAAATGAAATAAACTAATTCTATCAACTAGCTAGTGAATTATTTTGGAAATACTTCGATCGATTCAAAAACCTCTTGACCCAATGCCCACATCATGAAATAGAAACTTGGAGGCTATGCCAAATAATTTATGAAGAGTTAGATTCAAATTCTCGAACAATGTTAGAGTCCATGTGCCAGGAACAATTTATGTACAAAAAACCAAATGAAGCCTGGCAATTTTTAGAAGACCTAGCCGAGAAAAGTTTATAATAAAAAACAACTAGGAAACCAGAAAAATCCACACCTTCAAGAGGTAGAATATACCAAATTCCAACCTTCCTAGCTGCAGAAGTCAAAATTGCAACTTTGACATGTAGGTTAGAGGCCTTAGAACTTCAGAGACTAGCCAGTGTGAACCAAATATCTGCATCCATGTGCAATGAGTACAATGCACCAGACCATATCCTTGAGGAATGTCCCCTCCCAATGAACCAATTAGATAATGGATGTGCACAAGTGAATGCCACATATCAGAGACCATTAAACATTCCCTATGCACCCACCTATAACCCAGATTGGAGGAATCATCCAATTTTTTCATGGTCACAAAACCTAAATGCAGGCGATCCAAGTTTCAATTAGTAGAACCCAAGGCCTAATCCTATGATAAACACCTGCCACCACCAGACTTTAATATTAATGAAAAGAAACTTAGTTCTTTAAAAAAAAGCCTGGAAGCCCTAGCCAAATCTAATGCTGACACCAATGCCACCTTAAGCAATTTCATGCAAACCACAGGCCAAATTTTGAATTCAAATTCTTAGGCCATGGCCCACTTAGAAATTCAAGTGGGTCAACTAGCATCTACCATAAGTGAATATGAACGAGGTAGGCTACCTAGCCAACTTGAGCCCAACCCAAGGAATCAAAATGGTAGACCAATCTAAGTAAACCAGGTTAATCAAGTTAATGCTATTCATTCCTTGAGATCAGGAAAACAAGTAGATAATAAGATAAATACACCTAACACTAGAGAAGACTTGAGTGCTGAGTCTGTTGAGCCTCCCACTGAACCATTCATAGAAATGACTAAACCATCACCTGAGTCATCAAAAGAAGAGGCACCTAGAGTAGAGTTAAAACCCCTTCCTGTGCACCTCAAGTATGTATATTTAGGTCCAGAGAAAATCTTGCTTGTAATTATTGCATCAGACCCGAATCCTAACTAAGAGGAGGAATTATTAGTGGTGTTAAGAGAAAGTCGAGAAGCAATAGGCTGGACCATGGTAGACATTAAAGGAATAAGCCCTTCCATAGTTTAAAATGAAAATTTAGAGGAATTGGTTAGTACTGAGACTAACCACATAGAAGAATCTAAACCAGAAATTAGTACTAATGCTGGTTCCAGTTTAAATGAGATAGACATAGGAAAAAAGAGAATAGATGATTTACCTAAGACTTATAAACCTAATGTCCTATTTCCTTCAACCCTAGAAGTCGGTTCTTTTCACAAAAATCAAGAGGCATGTAATGAAATATCAATGAAGTTGTTTAAACAGAATCATATTAATTTACCTCCAAAATTAAAACTGCCTTTAGTCATCCTTTCACACCCATTGAATCAAACTTAACTCTTAATACAAAAACTCAATTCATGAGTATTTTAGAAGAACAAATAGGAGAAATTCTTAATAAACATGGGTCTTAGAATGGGGTCACAAATTATGTCCCTAAAATTAATAATGATTATATAAATAAAGGGATAAGAAATTACCTTTCTGAGATTGGCAATTCAAAATCATTAGAATTTGTCAATTCAATATTTGACACAGGATAGTAAGCTACATTGTGTCTGGCTGAAGATGGTAAACTTAGCGCTTGTTGAGAGGCAACCCAATATTTAGTTTTCTTTAGTTTAATTTATCTTTTTATTTGATTTTTTTTAAGATAATTTGAATAAGTTGGAGGAAGAGCTTAAATTTTCAAAGATATGTGCTGGACCAAAAATATATTGAGTCAAATGTATTTTTTCATGTTCTTTATTACATTCTTTATTTTTTCTTCTCCATTGAAGATAATGTCGATTAAGTTGGAAGGGATAAAAATAAAAATTTTAAAATTTTAAGTCCTCGAAAAAGTTAGTATTTAGTATTTAGACATCTGACTATGCTTAAAAATTGAATTAAACTAAGTATTTTTTTTAAAAGAATTGATACACAGATCAGAAAATTTGTGAGATATTGATGAATCAAGTATTAAGAAAATTCAATAAAGAATTAAACCTAGAACATAAATTTTTTTTTCTTTGAGCATTTTTAATTTTTTCTACTAGCATCAAAGAAAAGTCTACTTTTTTATAGACTTATGTAGTCTTCATATAAAAAAATTAAATAAAATAGTTTTTATATAAAAAATTAAATAAAATAGTTTTTAAGTACTTGTCACTGAGTAACCGGGCCTCTTTACCTAAGCAAGCATTGAGTTTCGCATCAAAATATGGGAAGGACAAAGAAGCTCATTGTAAAGCTAGTCTTAACTCATAGTCTGTTTGATTCGAGCTAATAAGCCCAAGGGATATTCTATACCTAGTACTCTAAAGCCAACTGATTTGGGAGTCATTAGCCCAAAACTCGCTATATGGATCAAATAGAAAGCTTAAGGAGTTAAGACACTCAATAGTGGTGCAACGTTAAAAGAAAAAAAAATCACATTGATTTTTCATCGAGTAATCGGGTTCCGTTGCCTAAGTAAGCAATGATATTCATGTCAAAAAGTGGGCAATATGAAAATAAAAATTAATAAATGAATGACGAAAGTAGCAATACACTTGCCTATATGAAAGTTTAGATAAATCAGAGATAAAGATGGGATAATTTAGAAAAAGTTAAAAAAAATTTAATATTTTTTATTTAATTTTTCTATTGATAAGTATTAATACCCCAATGATATACCTCACTTATACTCTACTGAATATCAATGGCCACTTTGAAAACTGCTTAGATAAAATTTGAAACTCTAAAGTTAAAAGGTATTTAAAACTAAATTCTTGCTTTACTCGAGGACGAGCAAAGCTTAAATTGGAGGATGTGATAAGTACCATAAATTTATCAATAAAAATTTTAATTTATCAATTAATTTATATTAATTTTTAAAAATAAATAATTAATTGATACATATTTTTAAGAAATTCATATTTTTATTTATTAAAAAATTAATTAAAAAATAATAAAAATTAAAAAAAATAAATTTTATTATTAATGAAAAGAGCTTATTTTTTTATCACAACGAAATAAGTTTCACACAAAATAGAGCTAAAATGAAGAAGATATAAATTTCTAAAAAATAAAATAAATAAAAATCAAATAAAAAAAGAAAAATGGCTCAGCCGGCTCCGCAAGCTTAGCCACCAAGCCAAGCTAAGCCATCAAAGCAGACTCAGCTGCAAAAGCCATCAGTCGGTCCACGATCCATGCATGGACCGCCAGCTCAGTAGAAATCGGTGAATCACGGAGTGACACGTGGTGAACCTAGACCCTTAAGGGTTCATAGAAAATCTATCGTAGCATATAGGGCATTTTGGACTTTTTACTTAGTGATAGGAGGTGCTGATTGGTTACGGTGTGTGGTGCGATCGGTCCACGTAGTCCATAGCTATAATAATTATGCGATCCAATGGCCTATGTTCGATCCAATGGAGATCTAACGATCTACGATAAATCCTTCTTTGATTCGAACAGTGCTCAGCAATCTAGCATGATCCGATGGCCAAAAAATCAGCCAGTGAAGATCCAAAGGTCTAGAAAGCTCCCAACTTGATTAAAACATCTAGAACTCGATCCGACAGCCAGATTCTCTCTTGATTAACTTATTTAAATGGCCAGAATTTAATCTGACCTGATCTAGGCTGATATGCATCCGATTTTGATGATTTTTGGTCCATTGGATTCCTATTGAATGGTCAGATTTCATCTAGAGTAGTAAAATTCATCCAAAACTCCTTTTAATCTAATTTTTACTTAGATTTCTTCATATTTTGATGATCAAAGAGCTCCTTAGTCCCATATTGCTCAGAAGAAAACTCTCCAGCCCTCCTAGCTCTATAAATAAGACCTTAGACCTCCAGAGTTCATTATCTCCGATCAAGGTGAAGCTTTGGTACAGGGTGAAGCCAGGCTATGGGTTAAAGATTGCTTCAAAGCAATGGATGTTGAGAAGAAGAGCTGAGCTTCTACACCATCTTTCTGCTAATGCCGATCCAAGATCAGAGATCAGGCTATTTTATTTTATTTTCTTTTCTTTTTAAATTTTATATATTTAAATTTTAAAATTTTAATTCATAAAAATTTTATTTTTTTATATTTTAATTTTAGCTCTTTATTTTTATTATAATTAAATTTTTGTACTTTAATTATTGCCTTTTATTTTATTGTAAGTAGATGCTAAGATCAAACTAGTAGATCTTAGTACCAAATTTAAATTTCTACACCTTTTAATTTTTATTTTTGACTTCACTTTTGATTCAAAAATTCAAATCTTTTTCTTTTTCTTTTCAAAAATCAAAGATTTCAAATCTAAAATACTACCTTTTCTATGGATTCAACCCGACTCACTGCTATCTACGTATTCAAATTTTCAGTAAGGCCGCGAACCTACTAGACTAGCAGGTTGAACTGCTCTGCGTCCATCATTGCTACCGACGAAACCTAAGATGCTGGGATGAGACAGGAGCAGTAGATCCAAGGGAGATCTGGCTACGGAGGTGGTTGACCGTTGAGTTGAGGCCTTCTGGGGAGGCATACTCATGAGATCGACTGGGGAAGGACTCTAAGAGAGAAAAAGAGAGATCTCTACTGAGCGCTCCTTTAAGAATAAGTAAACCTCAAGAAAAAGGAGATCCTTTCTCTAGCACCAATTCTGTTGGTGTAGAAAATTATTGATGTCGGAATTGGCTGGAGTTAGAGACGATGAGGCCATCGTCGGCACCTGCAAGATAAGTCCTAAACCAGAGGTGGGGTGGCTCTGGTAGGATCCTCCGATAGTCAAGTCAGTTCTCTATCCATAAAAATAGAGCAATTAGGGAGATTTTGAGCAGAGTTTAGAGCTTGGAGAGAAAATGTATCTGAAGAATCCCTTATATAGGTGAAGCTTGTAACAAACTGATGGTGACAACCGTAACTACCTGATAGTGGACCATTCGGGGTCATGTGGAGTTTGTTATGGAAGATGGTATTTGTTATCGTGATGTGTCAGTCCATTGGAACTTGATAGTTGAAGTTCGGAGGAGGTAGGCACTGGCCGTGAAGAGCTTTGAGTTTCACCAATCCTAGAGGAGTTCGAGTATTTTTAGGGTAGTATGTGTGTAAGTGGGTTCATGCTGTACGGATAGCTGGATTTTCATAGGCATGGAGGCCTTTCTAGGTGACTGCAGTGAGTTCGATCGGAAGAGATTCGAAAGTCCTATGACTAGAGAAATTTTGAAGGAAGTCTGCTGGAAGAATTTGGGAGTAGCTCTGCTGGAAAGAGAAGTCCGATTGATGGAGCAAAAATTTAGAAATAATTTTATTGGAGAAATCCAAAAGGAGATCTACTGGAGGAGCAAATATATAATGATGAGTCCCCTCTCTGCTAATACAAAAAGTTCGGATGGATGGAGATTGATGGGAAGAAAATCATCTGGTGTTCGGAAGAAGTTTGACTGAAAGGAGGTCGGTTGGGAAATTTTGCCTGGAAGGAGCGGAAGGGGATATGCTCGGAGAGTACTTGCTTATTTATTCCTTTGAAGCTCGACTGCTTTCGAGGCCGCCTGAAGGTTGATATGAAAGAGATGAGGTCCTTTAGCCTGCATGTTCAAAGTTCTCGGTGCAGGAATTCCGAAATCTACCATCCTTAGTATATTGTAGGAGTTCGTCTAGAGAGGAGTTCTGTTGATCCGACGTTGGTCCAATATCGAACAGCTTGAATAGTTTTTGTTGGAAAAAGATTCAAAGAGCACCAAGGTCGGCCAAACCAAGCCATAATTAGATCTGTTACTCAGCTGCCTGGGGGCTGTCATCGCTATTCAAGTTCGTTTGAGCAAAATCTACAATCCCCCATAGGTTCTGGGAATATCCAATGGAGCTAGGAATTTGAACAAAGAAGATCGATTGATGGATTCAGGTTCGAGGTCTATAGTCTTAGTGCCTGAGCATAAATTCTTCACTGACCGAAGTTTGACATGGCTATCCTCGTTGGATGGAGTTTCCTCAAGGCCAGATATCCTATCGAACTTCGGTAGGAAAGGATTCACACCCAATAGGAACAAAATATGCTCCAAAGAAATAGTTGGCTTATAATTAATGATTAATTTTATAAGTTAATTTATTAAATCTACCTTAACCATTGATACAGATGGGAAATCATGCCCCGGCTATAGTCGATGCACTCGCCTCTATCAGTACTGAGGTCCTGGTAGCCTCGAGCTTGGTTGATCCTAGTTTCTAGCCAACCTAAGACACAAGTTGAGCTTATATAGTATAACGGGAAGGTTTGACCCTCGACCCATGTGGATTTTCAAATCTCAAGATCATCGACGACAACTAACAGTGAGCAAATAAGACAACGGACAATGTTGAATCCCATAAGATTAGGCCAAAGATATCAAAGCATCGCGCCTATTATAGTGAAAATGACTCCCCATGCACCTGCTTCCTTGTAGTGTCCAATCTTTGCCTATAAATACCTGCTTATAGGGATCTCAAGGTACACACTTTTTTCCTTGTGCTCACTCCTTCCTGTTTATTCCATGTTCCTAAATTAAGTATTAGAAGGTTCTTACTGGAGCCAACTTTAGCTAGGGACTTATTTTGCAAGTGTTCTCATCGTCATCCTTTAGCCACCACCCAACTCCAGCTAAGCCAACCTGAGCTAGGAACCTACAATAATAGATTGGTATTAGAGGAAAGGCTCAAACTCATTTTGGGAAGGAGCAAAAGAGCAGACACCATGGTGCTATATAAAGGTATAT
Source organism: Cocos nucifera (assembly GCA_006176705.1). Taxonomy (NCBI): domain Eukaryota; kingdom Viridiplantae; phylum Streptophyta; class Magnoliopsida; order Arecales; family Arecaceae; genus Cocos; species Cocos nucifera. Next base: position 43,349 of record QRFJ01002212.1, on the reverse strand, counting down.
CTCAATGTTCTAATGCCACCACATCTTGGCTGGTTGAAAACCAGGCCAACACCCCACTCATAGATGCCGTAGCCAAAGGTTCTATTTTAGCTGCCTCAGCTAGTTGTAGGGGTGAATCAAGACTAGTTCAACCTATTGGTCGAGTAGGTGTAGGCACTGACCATGGCAGTCTGTGTTGGAAATTATGTTCCAAAGCCAATCGTCAACCTATTGATGGTTGTATTATTTTATAATTATAATTAATTTATTATTGAATCAAATAAATATTTTGGCATTTTCATCACAAAGTCTACATCTTCTAATGAACTTCTTTGTTTGTGATGAAATTCTTAGGACTATTTAGTTTTGATAAAGAGAGAATTTATTGATTAGTCCTTAAAATGTTCACGACCAAATTATACGTTGTTAATTAGGATGACAACATTTATCGAGTATAGATCGTTATATGCCATATAGGTTGGTTGTCCTCTTAACCAAGGAGATGGAGATACTAGTATGGCATACAGATGAGATGTAAGGGTACATCATCACCGAACGTGATCAACTTTAGAGCATTCTGCTATCGAGAATTGCTCTGATGAGATATAGGTATAAGTATCTTTTAGACCTGAGATCACTATAGTAGCTTACAAGCAACCTACTATGCTTTGGTGCTAGACTAATTGAATTTCTAATTCAATAATGAAAGATTTTTGAGCATAGTCAGGTACTTATGAAGTCGGTGAGTGATCAAGATAGAATTGACCACTCCAAGGGTTGGAGAAAATGCATCACTGTAATTTAATTTAGCAAAATTTTAGCTAGAATAATCCATGAGATGGATTTGGTATTTTGAAATATAACGTGGATGACAAAATTAGAGTTGACAGTTAAACTCTGAATCATCCTATGAGCATTTAGGTCAAGAGAATGAATTATACGAAAACTATATCCATACGGATTCTAAGAGTGTTGCTTTACACATTCGACCTATCCGATCGTCGGATACCATTGCTAGATGGTCACTTCAATTGGTACAAAAATTTATTTTTGTACTATTGACTTATATTTGAACTTATGGGATCACACACATAAGAGATCTCAATTTGATTGGATGGTTGATCAATGATTTAGAATCGTTTTAAGGTCAAACAATCAATACGATTGATGTTTGACCTAGTGCAAGTATTGTAGGAGGATCGATTAACAATTGGATTGCTAATTAGTTTAATTTAATTAAGTAAAATAGCTGAGATTAAGTCTAATTAAATATAATTTAATTATATTTAGTTTAAGCTTTATTGGATCAAGTCCAATTGGTTTATTGGATGAGCCAATTGCAAGGGAGAACAAGTCCCTGTTCAATCAGGACTTGTATTCATCCAAACACTAATTTGATTATAAGTTAAACCAAATTTAATTTAATTTAATTTAATTTAATTAAGCTCTTAGTTGGACTAAGATCTTTTCTAATTGGGTTGCATTGATTTTGATTTTATTGGATTCAAATAGAATATTGAACCAAGTCAAATTCACAAGTCCTAGTGTGACTAGGACTAGCCCACCTTGCTCCAACTTGCCTCTTACGCCCTCTCCATGCCTAATTTATTGTATTTTTTCATGGAACCTCTCCTTTTTAGAGAGAGGATGCACGCCCCCATGCCCCATCTCTCTCTTATTTGGTTTTTTAGTTGTAGACCAAGTCAAAGTAGGAAGTTTGTTTTGATTTGAAATTCTATTTGATAGAATTTTAAGAAACCAAAACTCCTCTCCTTGTGGCACCAACCTAACTAATTTTTTCATGGGATTATTGGGAGGTTTTGTTCACCAGAACTTGGTGGTCCATGCCTAGAAAAAAGGAGAGGGCGCCTAAGAGTTGGGCGCCCTAAGTCTTGCCTTGTTTGGACATGCCTTGTTAGATTTTTGACCTAAGCAAGGACACTATCCTATCTCTCTATAAAAGGGGACTTAAGGCTTGATTTTTTCAGGAGTTCTAGACCTGAGAGAGAGACATTAGTGAAGGAAAAAACCTATTTTCCAGATTAGGTTCGTTCAAATCCGATTTGATCAAGAAAAATATTTCAAAATTTTTTCTCTTAGATCAAAATCAGATATGATACTTTTCAGATCTGATTTGATGGATCTAATAAAATAAAAATAAATAAAATTAAATTAGATTTAATTTATACCTTATTCTTGGATAATCTAATTATCCTGTGATGATCCTACTGATTGTCTGAGGTTCTGAATGTAGCCATGCAATCGCCTGGCCTCTACCGATATCCACTCGAACAGGATTTGGATATCTCCTCCTTCTCAATCTTTCCTCCAAAGATTAGATTTGGACCTGATCTTAAAGATCTTCAAAACAACTTTTGAAGATCCGATGTTGTCTCTTGCAGCAGTGCTACCTTCTTCCTTTCTTATCACCTTTTTCTTGTCTGGATCGCACCAAACTGAAGCCCAAAGCCCCATGGGCATGGAGAGGAGAGAGAGGATCAGAGGTAGGCATGGAGGAGAGAGGGAGATGGCTATGTGGCATGGGCAAGGGGAGAACCTCTTTAAACCTAGGCGTAGATAAGGTTTATATAGACCCTACTCGCCATGCAGTGCCACATCATCCCGACCAATCACGTCTCTTCGTGCAATCAGATCTAAATCTGATTGGTGGGATGACATCACCTGATCCAATTAGATGAGAGCCCCTCTCAAACATCCTTAGGTGGTGCCAAGACTGATCAAAGCAGAGTCCTTTGGCGCCACCTAGTTTGATTCTAAGAAGCAACCTGGAGTCCCATCTGTATGGGACTCTAGCCGTCCCTAACCTTGGGTGCATGCCTCCTTAGGCATGTGCCCCCTCCTTTCCTCTTTCTAGCAAGGGGACAAGCCCCTATCTGCTCTCCTATGGATGCATGATACATGGGCGGATGTCTAAGTGTCAAAGATCAACGTTTGACCAAAGTCAAAAGACAAGAATTAGCAGGTGACGAAAAATGGTAGGTGTTATCCCAAATTTATCTCATAAATTAAGATAACCCTTTTTTAATTTAGCCAAGCTCTATTCAGACCAAGTAAAGATACTTGAGTAAGCCCAAATATATTTGGCTCAATCGAGACAACTTTTGATGATTGTAGAAGGAGAATATTAGGCTCAATCGTGTGCTAGCACGATTTCTTTGAACCTAATTGAATCTAATTCAAATAAATTGAACTGGGTTAATCCAATTGATGATATCCAAATCTAAATTCTTATTTGTGTGATTTAGTTAGGTTCAGTTCTATATGATAATGGAATATGTCATGATCTCTATCATCGATATCATCGAAATACCTTTCGATGGGTCAGAACTTTTCTGATTTAGACAACTAGAATGATTTGGATGACAACTAGAATGATCGATCATCCAAATCATTCTAATTACTCCCAAAATCCATCAGTAACACCTAGTAGTATATGGTGGCAATCCATCAAAACTGAAAACGAACCTCTTGGTGTAGTTACATGTGTGATATCTTGAGCCCTGATCAGATTAGGGTTAAGGTGAACTCGTCAAATCCTAATTTCTGTCATATGATTTAATCATTTGATTCAAGTTTGATGTAAAAATCTTAATAGAAACTCTTTCTATTATTTCACTCTACCATAGCCATGGGCTTATGGACTTAATTCTTATGATCATCATAGGGTTACTCCTCATCTATCGAGGTAGATAGATTCCTTCTTGGTGCAATCCAATTTCTACAATGAACATGCTATAACCAATATACACCTCAGGATTCCGAATGGCTAGGAGACTGAGTTATGGTGTAGTCAAACTATAACACCCTCAAGATGAACTATTGATGCACCTCAAGTTAAAGAACCAGGCACACCACTGCAACTTCGAGCCAGTCAGCGACGAGAAGGTAAACTTCCTTATGACTGCTCGAGGTGGTCACGCTCAGTGCCCTCATTCTCTAACGAGTATCTATACTCTTGCTCTGGTGTCTCTACATCATAGACTCAAGACTCATCTACTATAAAGAAGTGATTGTACACCAACCTTCTGGATCAATCACCATCCTATTGATGATCCTATAATCGGAGATATTTTATGAGTTAATAATGAAAATTCATATCTTAAATTTTCAACTCTTAAAAATAAGAATTATGATTACCATTAACTCAAGGGATGTATCACAGACACTAAATACATATTATGATAGAAAATAACCCATTTTATTATTTATAGTCAAAATTATAATTTTGCCCTTAGAAGTGTACAACAAGTATCAGCGAATTCTGGCTTCTAGGGCACACATATCTAACAAACTCCCACTTGACCTAAAGTCAATTGGCTACAAATCTAAGTCCCATCATTTTAAGGTGGGCTTCGATCTTCTACTAGCCTAATGGCTTTGTGAGTGGATCTGTCGCATTGTCTATGGAGTCGACTCTCTTGACCTCGACGTAACCCTTCTCGAGGTAATCGTAAATGAGGTGGTATCGCCGCTCAATGTGCTTAGATTTTTGGTTAGACCTTGGCTCCTTAGCAAGGGCTATCACGACATTGTTGTCGCAGTAAAGAGGAAGGGCATCTGATGGCATTACTCTGATCTTTGTGGCAAATTTTTTGTACCAAAATGCCTCCTTTGTAGCTTTTGATGCAGCGATGTATTCTTCTTCCATGGTGGAATCTACTATTACTATCTGCTTAAAACTCTTTCAATTGACAGCACCACCATTACACATAAAAAACTCCCAGATGTCGACTTTCGATCATCTACATCGGATATAAAATTTGAGTCTGTATACCCCTGAACTTGGAGTTCTCCATTACCAAAAACCAACAACATATCCTTAGTTCTTCTCAAGTACTTAAGGATACATTTCATAGAAGTCCAATGTTTTTCACCTAAATTCGACTGATATCTACTCGTGACACTCACAGCATGGGCTATATCAAGTCGTGTACATAACATGGCATACATGAGGCTCTCTATTGCTGAAGCATAAGAAATCTTACTCATGCATTCTATCTCCTTAGGTGTGCTAGGGCACATCTTCTTGGAGAGATGAATGCCATGTCTGAAGGGTACCAAACCCCTCTTAGAGTTTTCCATGCTAAACCTCTTTAGCACTTCCTTTATGTACATCTTCTATAAAAGTCCTAGCATTCTATTCAGTCTATCTCTATAGACCTTAATTCTTAGAATAAAGGATGTTTCTCCTAGGTCTTTCATGGAGAATTCTTTGGATAACCACATTTTAACTGTGGTCAACGTGAGAGTATCATTCCCAATAAGGAGGATATCATCCACGTACAATACGAGGAAGACAACAATGCTCCCACTAATCTTTTTGAAGATACATGGTTCCTCCTCGTTTTTGATGAAATTAAATAATTTGATCATTAAAACGAGTATTCCAACTTCGTGATGCTTGCTTAAGTCCATATATGGACCTTTGTAGTTTGCATACCTTGTGATCAGCATCGCTAGATGTGAAATCTAGTGGCTGTTTCATATAGATATCTTCCTCAAGGTATCCATTTAAGAATGCCGTTTTCATGTCCATTTATCAAATTTCAAAATCAAAATAGGCTGCAATAGCAAGCAATGTGCAGATGGATTTTAGCATAGCTACTGGCAAAAAGGTATCCTGATAGTCAATGCCTTCGCGTTGACTATACCCTTTTGCCATTAATCTAGCTTTGAATGTCTCCATATTTCCATCTATACCAATCTTTCTCTTATAGATCCATTTACACCCAATAGGTACTATACCTTTTTGTGGATCTACCAAGGCCTAGACTTGGTTTGAGTGCATCGAGTCAATTTCTATCTTCATTGCCTCTAACCATTTCTCGTAGTCGATATCCGATATCACCTTATCATAGGTTTTGGGATCATCACCATGAACCCCATTACCTATGAGGAACATTTTCTCTAAAATAGTATCTAAGTACCTTTCAGAAAGATGGAAAATCCTTTTCGATCTATGAGGTAGAGGTAGTGATTATATTGGCTCAACTTGATTTGGTTCCATTTGATCCTTAGCTCGTTGCTCTTGTGAGACTTTCTCATCGAGCTTGATCTGCTTTTCAATGCCGCTATCTTGAATAAACTATTTTTCAAGAAAGATGGCATGTCAACTCACAATCACATTGTGGTCTTCTGGAATGTAGAAATAGTATCCTAATGACTCTTTAGGATATCCTATGAATCGAGCTCTAAAGGACCTAAACTCTAACTTGTCCGCTTGTTGTCTTTTGACATGAGCCGGACAACCCCAAATTCTGAGATGACTCAGACTTGGTTTCTTACCATGCCATATCTCATACGGTGTGGTAGGAATGATCTTAGAGGGAACCCTATTCAGTAAGATAATATTGAAGTTAACAAACTATGTCCCCAAAGAAAATCAGGGAGGTCTGTGAAGCTCATCATGGATTGGACCATATCTAATAGTGTTTGATTTCTCCATTCTGAAATTCCGTTGAGTTGAGGTGTTCCTGGTGGAGTCCATTGAGAGACTATGCCATTTTTCTTGAGATAATCTAGGAATTTTCAACTAAGGTATTCACCTCCTCGATCTGATCGAAGAACCTTAATGGATTTTTTAGTTTATTTTTCTACTTCATGTCTGAATTCTTTGAACTTTTCAAAAGCTTCAGACTTGTGTCTCATAAGATACACATACCCATACCTAGATAGATCATCGGATAAAGGTAATGAAGTAGACAAAAGTTGCCTCTAGCCGGCACATCAAATGGGCCGCACACATCAGTATGTACTAGGGCAAGAAGATCCATGGCCTTTTCCCTATGTCCTACAAAATGGAGCTTAGTCATTTTGCCATAAAGACAAGATTCATAAATTGGATATGACTCAAAAGTCAACGGACTCAATAGCCGGATTTTCTCCAATTTATTAATCCTATCTTCTGCTATATGACCTAAGTCTTAGGTGCCATAGATATCTATCATTTGGACTATCCCTAGGTCATTTCATGGCATTCACATTTTGCTCGATAGTTAAAGAATAGATACATCAATATGTAAGCTGGTAAAGATTGTTAATAAGAAAACCACTTGCAATTTTATTTCTTTCGTAAAGAATGTTACAATGGTCCTTAAGGAAGGTAATCACATAGCCTTCTAGTGCTAAGGCATGAAACAGAAATCAAATTTCTGCTTGTAGCATGCACATAATAACAATCTTTTAATACTAAGTCTAAATCAGATGGTAGTTGAAGAGGGTATGTTCCTACGACCACAGCAATAACTCTTGCTCCATTTTTGATGCGTAGGATCATCTCACCATCCCTCAGCCTCCTGCTATCCTCAAGATCCTGCATAGAAGTGCACAAATGAGCACTAAAATCAGAGTCAAGCACCTAACTAGATGCAGAAAAAATCGTAAGGTTAGACTTAATAATGAGCATACCTCCAGAAGGATCTGCCTCCTTCTTATTCTTCAAGGTGGCTAGGTAAGTAGGATAGTTCTGCTTTTAATGGCCATTGGTATTGCAATGAAAATATTTTCCTTTGTTAGTAGCCTTCTTCTTCAGCTCTACCTTTTTCTTCTTTCCTCCTTCCACTTTTTGCCTTTTCACAGACTTCTTCTTCTTTCCAAAAGATTTTTCTTAGAAGAAGTCCATTCCATAGCAAGCACTGAGTCTTTAGAACCTTTCATAGAAAGCCCGGCAGTAACCAACATGTTCATAAGCTCAGCCAGGGAATTTTTGAAGTTTATGCATATGGTAGTTCATGATGAACTGCCCATATGCTTCAGTCAAAGATTGTAGAATTATATCATTCTGTAGATCCAGGTCCAACTTCACTTCGAGCTTCTCAAGCTTTTTCAAGTCCTTGATCATCATCAGACAATGATCTTGGACTGACTGTCCATCATGCATTTTAGTCTTAAATAGTCGTTTAGTGACTTGATACATGGCTGCACGACTTTGTTCACCAAACATCTCTTTTAGGTGAGCCAATATTTGGTGGGCAGTCTCGATATCTTCATGTTGGTGCTGAACCTCATCAGACATCGAGCCCAACATGTAATATCTGGTCTTGTTATCTTCGTCTGTCCACTTATCAAGAGACGCTCTCTATTCAGCGAATGGACGAACTAGTAAGGTGGGAGGGTCTTGATCCAATACATGAGAAAATCCTGATTTCCCGGATCCAGGTGTCAGGATTGCATTCTGATTTTCCAAACCAGGTTTGTTCAGATCTGATCGAATCAAGAGATATATTTCAAAATTTTTTCTCTTTGATCCATAATCAGATCTGGGATATTTCAGATCTGATTCTTATTATTCTAATAATTAAAATAAAATCTAGATAAATTAAATCAAATTTAATTTACCTTGATGTAGGGTAATCCTATTACCCGTTGATGATCCTGTAAGCAGCGGAAGGTTCTGGATCTAGCCACGCAAGTGCCTGGCCTCTACCGGTATCCACTCAGGCTGGATCTGGAGATCCTCTTCTTCTCTATCACATCTCCAAAAATTAGATCTGGATCTGATCTGGAGGATCTTCAAAACTCCTTTTGAAGATCAGCAGTTGTCCTTTGCAGCAGCGCAGCCTTCTAGCTTTCTGTTCGCCTTTCTCTCATCTGGATTGCACCAACCAAGATCCAAAACTCCTTTTGGGCGTGGAGAGGAGAGGGAGAAGATGGTCTTGGCATGGAGGAGGAGAGGAGAGGCAGCCTTGGGGCATGGAGAAATTCAATTCCTTTTGAGTTGGGCGCAGGGTCTTATTTATAGACTAATGCGTGATCCAACTCCTCTTCTTCCCAACCAATCACAACCCTTTGTGAAATCAGATCTAAATCTGATTGGTGGGAATAGAGTCCCCTTGGATTCCTCCTTAGATGGTGCCTAAGACCAGTCAAAGTTGGTTCTTAGGAGAACTCTAATTGGAATCCAAAAAGGAGATGGAGTCCTTGTCCAACAGGGACTCCTAGGCGCCTCCAACTTGGGCACACGCCAAGGGTGGCGTGCGCCCTCCTCTTGCCAGGTTCTGGCAGGGGGACAAGCCCCCACCAGCTCTCCAATAGGTGCATGACATGTGGACAAAAGTCAAAGTGTCAATGGTCAACATTTGACCAGTCAAAGGTCAGACTTTTGACCAAAGTCAAAGGACAAGAAATGGCAGGTGACCAAAAATGGCAGGTAATTGTCTTACAAAATAAGACAACCCTTTTCTGACTTGGACAAGGCTCCAGTCAGACCATAGTGAAGGCCTCTGATGATGAGCACAAACTCCTTTGGCTCAGTCAGGACAACTTATTTATGATAGTAAAAGAAGAACGTTAGGTTCAATCGAGTGCTAGCACGATTTTCTTGAACCTAATTGAATCTCATTCAGATCAATTGAACTAGATCAGTTCAATTGATGATCACCAGATTCAAACCCTTGTTTGTGTGACCCAGTTAGGTTCAGTTCTGTATGGTAATGGGATATGTCATGATCTCTATCATCGACATCATCGAAACTCCTTTCGATGGATCAGAACTCTTCTGATTCGAACAGCTAGAATGATCGATCATCTAAATCATTCTAATTGCTCCCAAAATCCACCAGTGACACCTAGCAGTATATGGTGGCAACCCATCAGAGCTGAATGCGAACCTCTTGGTGCAGCTACCTGTGTGATTAAGTTCTTCTATCTTGAGCCCCGATCAGATTAGGGTTAAGGTGAACTCGTCAAACCCTAGTTCTCTGTCATATGATGTAATCATTCGATTCAAGTCCGATGTGAAAATCTAAATAGAAACTCTTTCTATTATTTCACTCTGCCATGGCCATGGGCTTCTGGACTTGATTCTCATGATCATCATAGGGCTGCTCCTCTACCACCGAGGTAGATAGATTCCATCTTGATGCAATCCAGTTCCTACAATGAACATGCTATAGCCAACATACACCTCAGGGTTCCATATGGCTAGGAGACCGAGTAATGGTGTAGTCAAACTATAACACCCTCAAGGTGAACTACCGATGCACCTCAGGTCAAAGAACCAGACACACTACTGCAGCATCGAGTCAGTCATTGACGAGAAGGTAGACTTCCTAATGACTACTCGAGGTGGTCACGCTCAGTGCCCTCATTCTCTAACGAGTACCTGTACTCTCGCTCCGGTGTCTCCACACCGTAGACTCAAGACTCATCTACTAAAGAGAAGCGATTGTACACCAACCTTCCGGATCAATCACCATCCTCGTGATGATCCTATGGTCGGGAGCATTTTATGAGTTAATAATGATTATTCATGTCTTAAATTTTCAACTCTTGAAAATATGAATTATCATTACCATTAACTCAAAGGATGTATCACAGACACTAAATACACATATGTGATAGAAAATAACCCATTTTATTGATTATAGTCAAAATTATAATTTTGCCCCTAGAAGTGTATTACAAGTGTCAGCCAATTCTGGCTTCTAGGGCACATATATCTAACATATCTAACACGGTTATTGGTGATGGATTAGTTATCGGTGATGGGTTAGCCAATGAGTGAACAACTCTTGTTCAATGATTCTCTAATCATGGTGCACCCAAACTTGGTCTCTAATTTATGAATCTCACCATGCTCGGAATATTGATCCAGTCCTTAGTTAAGTTAGACCCATCATTTGCATAGATTAGATTCCTAATTGAGTCTCTCACCGTATCCAGAATATTGAGTCCAATCCATCCTCCAGCCCATCGCATTCAATGCCTAATAGACATGGTTGCATCTTTTTGGTGCAACTGAATCACTGTAACCAGTCGAGAACAATCAACCTTGGAAAGGGCCCACATATCTACAATGGTGGAAAATCTTAGACTTAATCTTTTCTTAGGAAGATTTTTAGGTCTCATTAAACTAGACTTGACATAGTCATAACCATTATGACTAACCTAGTGGCATGGGTTAGCTTGGATTATTAGCCACCTCAGATCAGGACTGAGCCAACAAATATGGCTAGGTAAGTGAGATCGGTGGAAGGGATATACCATGAACTCAATAAGAATGCATTCGAGTCGAGTAGTTTCCAGTTAAAAATCAGTCGATCGTATCTACCAAACTTATCTTAGATACCAAATTATTGAGCCAGAACCAATCGGATAGCCTACAATCCAGACTCGAATCACTGAGCCTAATTAGGTCTTAGCTTGATTGATCACTCATGTGATTCGATCTTGACCCAGACTTAATCCTATTAGGCTGGTCAATTTATGCACTCTTGATTCCATCTAACCAACTCTTGATTCGATTTGATCAACTGCTTACACCTAATTGAGCTACCCCAGTTCGAACCTAAATTTTATGAATATGTCTTAGATATAAAATTCTTAATTTTAGATTTAATATATATTTTATAATCTTAATTCTTAATTAAGTTTAGGGTTTACAAACAAAATATGTAAATAAAATCCTAGGATTTCAGGATCTAGGATTTTATAGAAAATAAGTTTTTGGGTTTCTAATTAAGGACGAACGTGCAGTACCCCTACACATCATAAGAACACCCCATCGAATAGAAGGAGAGGGCATTTAAACCCTACTTTATTCTTATGACTGGACGGCCAAGGAGAATGCCTTAATCAGAAATATAAAAACTACAAAACTAATTAGATCTACATCATATATCTCATATATAAAAATTGATCTAACTATAAACATGTTTTGTATACATCTCATGTATCATATCATGCATATTTTTAGATCTAAATTATCTCATAATTATCTAAAAAATTAAATTTAAATTGATCACATCAAAATAAATTTTATTCTAGATAATTATGTAGAACTATTCTACAACTAGTCTAAACATGCATTCATCATATCTCATATGAACCAAAAATTAAATAATTTTATTTTTTACTTTTTAGATCTTATTATAATATTTATAATATTAAAAAATAGTAAATAAATTAATCTAAAATTATAATTTAATTAAATTAAATTATGATCATGCAAGACTATACATAGAATAATTCTATTTTACAACTAGTGATGCATCTTGTAGAACTTAGATCTAAATTATTTAATTTTAATTTTTTTGATTTTAAATCTAATTACATCTTATGTGATATCTAAAATCATTTAATTATTAGATCAAAATAAATTAAAATTAGATCTAAATTATTTATGGAACCTGGCTTTGATACTAGTTGAAGGGAAAAATCTGTTTCCCAGGTCAGGTTCGTTCAGATCTGATTTGATCAAGAAAAATATTTTAAAATTTTTTTTAGATCTAAATTAGATCTGATACTTTTTAAATTTGATTTGATAAATCTAATAAAATAAAAATAAAATAAATTAAATCAAATTTAATTTATACCTTGTTCTTAGATAATCTAATTATCCTATGATGATCCTGCAGATTGCCTGAGGTTCTAAATGTAGCCACACAATCACCTGGCCTTTATCGGTATCCACTCGGGCAGAATTTAGATATCTCCTCTTTTTCAATCTTTTCTCTAAAGATTAGATCTGGATCTGATCTTGAAGATCTTCAAAATAACTTTTGAAGATCCAATGTCGTCTCTTGCAGCAGTGCTGTCTTTTTCCTTTCTTGTCGCCTTTTTCTTGCCTGGATCGCATCAAACAGAAGCCCAAAGCCCCTTGGGCATGGAGAGGAGAGAGAGGATCAGAGGTAGGCATGGAGAAGAGAGGGAGATGGCTATGTGGCATGGGTAAGGGGAGAACCTCTTTAAACCTAGGTGCAGACAGAGTTTATATAGACCCTACTACGCCATGCAGTGCCACATCATCCCGGCCAATCACGTCTCTTCGTATAATCAGATCTAAATTTGATTGGTAGGATGACATCACTTGATCCAATTAGATGAGAACTCTTTTTCAACATTCTTAGGTGGTGCCAAGATTGGTCAAAGTAGAGTCCTTTGGCGCCACCTAGTTTGATTCCAAGAAGCAACTTGGAGTCCCATCTATATGGGACACCAGGCATCCCTATCCTTAGATGCACACCTCCCTAGGCGTGCACCCCCTCCTTTCCTCTTTCTAGTAAGGGGACAAGCCCCTACCTGCTCTCCTATGGGTGCATGACACATGGGCATATGTCTAAGTGTCAAAGGTCAACGTTTGACCAAAGTCAAAAGACAAGAATTAGCAGGTGACGGAAAATGGTAGGTGTTGTGTCAAATTTATCTCATAAATTAAGACAATCCTTTTCTGATCTGAACAAGCTTCAGTCAGACCAAGTAAAGACACTTGAGTGAGCCCAAACACATTTGGCTCAGTTGAGACAACTTTTGATGATTGTAGAAGGAGAACATTAGGCTCAATCGTGTGCTAGCACGATTTTCTTGAATCTAATTCAAATCAATTGAACTAGATTAGTCCAATTGATGATATCTAGATCTAAATCCTTGTTTGTGTGATCCAGTTAGGTTCAGTTCTATATGGTAATAGGATATGTCATGATCTCTATCATCGACATCATCGAAATACCTTCCGATGGATCAGAACTTTTCTGATTCAGACAACTAGAATGATCGATCATCGAAATCATTCTAATTGCTTCCAAAATCCATCAGTGACACCTAGCAGTATATGGTAACAATCCATCAAAATTGAAAACAAACCTCTTGATGCAGTTACATGAGTGATTAAGTTCTTCTATCTTAAGCCCCGATCAGATTAGGGTTAAGGTGAACTCGTCAAACCCTAATTTCTGTCATATGATTTAATCATTTAATTCAAGTCTGATGTGAAAATCTTAATAGAAACTCTTTCTATTATTTCACCTTGCCATGGCCATGGGCTTATAGACTTGATTCTCATGATCATCATAGGGCTACTCCTCATTTACCAAGGTAGATAGATTTCCTCTTGGTGCAATCCAATTCCTACAATGAATATGCTATAGCCAACATACACCTCAGGATTTCGAATGGCTAGGAGATCGAGTCATGGTGTAGTCAAACTATAATACCCTCAAGGTGAACTGCTGATGCACCTCAAGTTAAAGAACCAGACACACTATTGCAACTTCGAACCAGTCATCGATGAGAAGGTAGACTTCCTTATGACTGCTCGAGGTGGTCACGCTCAGTACCCTTGTTATCTAATGGGTACTTGTACTCTTGCTCTGGTGTCTCTATACCATAGACTCAAGACTCATCTACTATAAAGAAGTGATTGTACACCAACCTTCCGGATCAATCACCATTCTTATAATGATCCTACGGTCGGGGGTATTTTAGAAGTTAATAACGAAAATTCATATTTTAAATTTTCAACTCTTGAAAATAAGAATTATGATTACCATTAACTCAAGGGATGTATCACAGACACTAAATACACATTGTGATAGAAAATAACCTATTTTATTATTTATAGTCAAAATTATAATTTTGTTCTTAGAAGTGTACAACAAGTGTCAGCCAATTCTGGCTTCTAGGGCATACATATCTAACAATTGGGGCCTGGGAAACCTTGGGTGCAAATACCTTTGGGCGTGGGACTTAGTGGAGACACAAAACATTATGTCTAGGTGAGAGGAACTAGGTAGAAGAAAGAGTTCTTCTTCTAGGATTTTTCTAGATTCTCTTCTTCCTCTTTTTTTGAGTTTTTAGAAGAGAGTTTCCCTTCCCAAATCCTCTACCTCTTCTTCTAATTGTTGGAGAGTCCAAGATTTGAAGAAGGAGGATTCTGATCAGCCATCAAAGAAGGATCAATATAGTACTAACATGCTGTGCTGATTTTCTATCACTGAACTTTAGATTGCCGATCGAGATCTTGTGTGGACATTCTATAGAGGCTGGATGCATGTGCAGCTTAGAGCAATGACCTCAGCTTCGAATCGGTAAGTTGAAGAACCCATCTTGCAAAGGTAAAAGAGATTTGATCTCCCTTCTCTATCTAGATTAGATCTAGTTTTGTATTGATGTTGATGTGATCAACATTATCTTTGCTTGATTTTTAATTTTTGATTTAATAGCATGCATAAATCATGAGATAAGATCCTAAATCTAAGATTAATTCATATATTTTAATAAATTAATGTGATTAGTTTATTACTTCCACTGCATGATTTTGAAAAAATTTCGAAATATGCTCATAAAACCCTAGATCGATTTCCTTTAGTCCGTGCTATGCAATAACCCAATCCCACACCATAGGAGGCACCTTAACTAGAACCATCAACCTCCCCCATGCAGCTTGAACTGAGGAAGGAAGAAACAACTCAATTGGCTTGGGAGTCCTGAGCAGAGGAGACGATCTCCTACTCCCCACTTTGGAAAGGGTTTTACTCCGGGGTGATCCCCAACATGACACTCAAAAGCATATATGGTTCGAGATGCCAACATCGATTGCAGGCTCCAAGAAAGGAATCAGCAAGTTGAGATGTTATATCATCTAGCATTAGATCGAAATGATAGGTTCAGTTTTAGCACCAACCCGCCTTTCAACATGAGGATTATGCAGGAGCCACTCCATAGCCTATTTAAAATACCATAGTTGAAAGCTTACGATGGATCTACTAACCCAATAGATCATTTAGAGAGCTTTAAGGCTCTAATACTCCTTCTGATAGAAAACATGTAGGGTTTCTAGCTCTACTTTCAAAACTTTTTCGAAAAATATTACCCAGGTATGGCTACCCAAGAGGAGAGGTGAATTGGATATTTAAAATTTAAGCTTGAGATATGAGCAGATTAAACTAATTATGTGCTTAAATAAAATAAACTATATAATGTGTAGTGAATGAAAATAATAAAACAAGAGTATACAATCACAAACATAATAATTTTATAGTGGTTCGGTGCTAAACTCAGCATCTACATCTACTTTCCTAGTATATCCCTTAGAAATTCAACTATAATTCATAACTAGAATTACAGTCTGATTGTTTTTCAGGCTCACAATCAAATTTAGTTAGTTTTTTCTGGCTCACTAACCAAAACTATGCATGATTATTTTTCGGGCTTACAATCAATCCAGTTGAATTTTTCTGGATCACCAACTAAAACCTCACAAGTGATTATTTTTCTCTGGGCTAATAATCAATCCTGATTGGTTTTAACCTTGGCTCACCAATCAAACCATACAATATCTAACTTTAGGCATGGACCAACTCAAGTTTCTCATCTCAAGAAACTTGAAATACAATAAATCCAAAATAAATACTAAGTTAAAGAAAAATAAATACAATGAAACTTAAGGAAAGAAAATTTGAGTTGCTTTGCTTGTTGACTTGATTTTTTCTCTTTGAATGCTTGAAGAAAGTAGCTGATGATCTTCAATATTTTTAGCTTGAATTCTCTCAGTTTAAGAATGTTGGAAGGATAAAAGAATATTTGAGAATCACTCCTCTTTTCTTTTCTAATCATACTTTTTGGCTTTCTCAATAGATACTCAATATGCTCTCAAAAGCTTGTTTTTAATACTCCAATGGTTTCCTTATATATTCTTGAGGTTTTCCATCACTTTTTAATATCTGAAAGATCTTAAAAAAGAAATCTAACTATTGGAGATGAGAAAACAGCCATTGAAAAGCTCATGGAAAGAAAAAACTATAGATCTAAAAACTAGCTATTATAGATACTAGGTCAGCTCAGTTTTTGACTGGGTCGGTTCAGTCCTCCTAGATCAGCTTAGTTTATAACTGGGTTGGCTCAGTCTCCTAGATCTTAAAAATTTTACTTTTTATGCTTTCTATCTTTTGCTTTCACTGAGATTAGGTTGACTCAGTTCTAGACTAGATTGGCCCAGATTGCCTACCATACATGCCAAAAACTGTTTATGATCCTTTCTTCTTCAATTTAATTTGTGGGTTAGACTTGCCTTCTTAACTTGATTTTATTCTCATTAAAATATCGAGAAATACTTAAAAAAATTATGTGCACTTAAAATTTTGAAACTGCATACCTCATAAATATTGTTAGACTTTATAACTTATACTCAAAACTCTTTGTCATCATCAAAATCAATCTTTAAATCAACAATCTCTCTCTTTTTGATGGTGACATAATTTTTGAGTATATGCAAAATAATATATAGTGAGTTTCTAAAGAATTACATATTTAAAAGATATAAAACTACTAAATAATAAAAATATACTTTATTTTAGTTAAGCTCAAGCATATACACAATAATAACTCTCCCTCTTTTTGATAGTATCAAAAAGGATAACCCAAAAGAAGGTAATCAATCAAATCAACAAAGTAAATTTTTCTTTAATAATCTAAAAACATTAAGCTCCTCCTTAATATTATAATCAATTAAGTTTAATTTTTATTCAAAAATTGCTCTCCATTACTATATGCCAAATTTCTTAGTTTTATTTCTTGCTTACTCGTGATACAACTAAATCAATTCTTGTCCTTATTGAATTTTATATCTCATAACCAAATTAAAATCCTATTATAAAAAATATCCTATTATGGCAAGATTTCTATGTAATTTGATATGTTAAATTTATTTTCTTTATTTACCAAATTTTTTCTCCCTTATTGTCATTAATAATATTTACTATAATTCAAGATACCAATTGAATTTGAAAATATTTCTTCAAGAAATTTAGTTTATCAAATATAAATATATCATTATTTCAAATTATTCTTAAACTTTAATCATAAGAGTTTATAAATCAGTTTTATTTAATATATCTTCAATCATAATCAATCATAATACTCAATTATAATAGTCAATCAAAATAACATCATCAAAATCAATAAGATAAAATATTGAATCATTTGATATGTAATTGGTTAATACTCAAATCATGCATTAATATTTTGATAAACTTTCAATTGAATGGTAGGAGTAATTATCAATTTACCAAAATCAAGAATCTTATCTTCAAGAATTTTAACTCCTCCATCTTTCATTTTATGCGTTGACCATCCATAATTAAGGTGTCATTCTCTTTTGGATTAGAGGGATGTCAAGTACACCTGTACTTACAAAGATCAAGTGTATTTTGATATCCAAACTAACTTGGGTTCTTTGAGGTTAGTATCAATGGTTCCTTTTGGAACCCAAATTTGCTTGATTCTTATACTTTTATATATATTAGCCTAACAATCAAATGATTTATGTCCAGCTTTGTTGCATTTAAAGTATGTAATAAATTTTTTATTAAAATGATATTTATTAATAGAAATTTTTAAAAATCTTAATTTTATAAAAGAGTTAGCTTTAGATGTCATATTTTGTTTATCTATTAATATATGCAAATTTTGTGAACTAATGGAGAATTTATTGATAATTGATTTTAGTTCATTTATTTCATTTTTTAAAATTTTATTTTTTTCTAATAAATCTTTTTGTTTAACTAGTAATTCATTGTTTTCATCTACTATGAGTTTTAATTTATTTACTGATGGAAAATATGCAGAGTTTCATGCATGAATTTTAATTTTTTTTGAAATATTATGCAGCAAAAGTTATAAATTAAATCATTTAATCTATAAATGCATGTAATCAAATTACTAAACCCTATAACTAGGACTTATAACATGTCATATTGCATTCTTAAATCAAAAATTAAAAATTTTGGTATTGATCAAATCAATACCCAAGATCTAGAATAATTCTAGATCTAAAACCTAGATTGTATCTAGGTGAGAGAAGAGATCAGATCTCTTGCCTTTGCATGGGTCGAGAACTCCGTTGTTGATTTTTGTTATTGCCTTTAGAGCTGTATACGTGTCCGACCTCTATAGGTAATCCACACGAGGCTGCAATAAAAATAAAGGTTCGATGAATGAAGATCAGCTTGAAATGCTAGCTTCTCATGGATTTCTTTGGATGGTTAATCTAAAATTTATTCTTCAGATCTCTTGGACACTCTAAGAGATGAAGAATATGAGAAGGATTAAGGAAGAAATCTAATCTTTGGATCTTTCAAAAATTAAAAATTAAATAGTTAAGAAAGATCCTAAGAGAAGACACATCTTCTCTTTTCAGGATATCAACCATTGATGTCCTAAATGGATCTCCATACCTGAATAAGAGGAGACCTTCTCCTCTAAAAAATTTTCATGCTTTCGGATCACTTCCTCTCTAATTTTTCTCATAGAAAAATCTTACAAAAATATAGAAAAGAAGGGTTCTCAAGAAAACCCTAAGAGAACTTCTCTTCTTCTTCTCTCATTAGGACATGATCAGATCATGTCCAAAGATGATCACCATGCCCAAACATTTTGGAGCATAGATCTCCATGCCCTCTTCCTCTCTCTCTCTCACATCTTTTTATCATATAAAAATCATATAAAAATAAGAAGAAAATAACATGGAAGAAAATTACAAGAGAAAATAATATTCTCTTACCTTTGTCTTCATCAAGACATGAACTTTTCATATCCTAATGAAACCTTTTTCTCCAAGGAAGTAGGCACCCATAATCCCCATGCCATGACCTCTCTTTCTCTTCTTTTTGCCATGGAAAATCTGGAGTTTTTGATGCCTTCCTCCTATCTAATAGGAGGTGCCACAAAATAAGAAAGACTAGGTCGAATGACCCAGTCAAACATGGAAGCTATGGGGCATCCAACTCTTGGATGCCCCTTCCCCTATTTTTTCTACATGGAGACTAAGAAACCATGCACAAAAAAGAGGAAAAAGTGGTGATAAAAAGAAAATATGGCATGGAGAAAATTGGTGCAAGAAGGGAAGAGGTGTTTCGGTCAAAAGGGACTCTTTCAAAAGGAAACAAACCCAAACCACTTTTCAAAATGGATCAAATCAAATTTGATTCAAAATCTCTAGAATAAGAGGCATGGAAAAACATTCCTTAGATGTGGAAATCTTAGAAAAAATCTAAAAATAAAATTAGTGGGAATGGGCTCTTAGGTGGTGCAAGAAATGTGAGAGAGTTCCAATTTGGGCTCTTAGGTGGTGCAAGAAATGTGAGAGAGTCCCAGTCCAACTGGGACTCTTCCTATTTGACTAGATCAAAATAATTTTAAATCTAATAAAAATAGGATTAGTGCAAGCCTAATTATGGATGATCCTATCCAACTAAGAATCCAATTAAGTTAGGTTTAAATCATATTTAAATCTAATTTAAATCCTAACTTAATTAGAAATTTGGTGCACTCCAATCCTAGTCCAACTAGAAATTATTTTTTCCTTGCAATTGGCTTATCTTATAAACCAATTAAATTTAATCTAATTAAGTCCAAATTAATTTTAATTAAATATAATTCAATTAAAATTGATCTTAGCCTAATTGCTTAATCAGATTGAGCCAATTAGCAATCCAATTGCTAATTGATCCTCCTGCAACACTTGCATTAGATCAAATATCAATCGTATTGATAGTTTGACCTAAGAACGATTCTCAATCATTGCTTAACCATCTGATTAGGTTATGACCTCTTATGTGTGTGATCCTATAGATTCAAATCCAAGTTGGTAGCACATGAACCAATTTCTATATCAATCGAAGTAACCATCTAGCAATGGTTCCCGACGTTCGGATAGGTCGAATGTATGCAAAGCAACATTCTTAGAACCCTGGCTTATGGTTACCGTATAATTCATTCCTATGACCAATAATGCTCAAGACAACTTCGAGTATGCTATCAATGCTCATAGAAGTCATCTCTATTGTATCTCAAAATTTTGCAAATCCCATGACTCCTCATGATGATTACCTAAGCCTAGGTTTTGCTAAATTGAAACACAATGAGTCATTCTCTTTATGAAGTTAATCAGAAGTAGTCAATCCCATCTTAACTCACACACCAACTTTACAAGTACTTGACTATACCTAAAAACCTTCCAAACCTATATTAGAAATATAGACAGTCCGGCATCAAAGTACAGTGAGTTATTTGCAAGTCACAATGATGATCTCAGGTTGGAGGGACACTTATATCTATTGGTCTTAGCTAGCTACTCTTGATAGTAGAGTACTACATTGGTCATGTTTAGTACAGATGTACTCCTACATCTCATTTGGATGTCATACCAGTATCTCCACATCATTTGGTTATAAAGACAACCAACGTATATGGCATGCAGCGACCTACACTCGATAAGTTATCATCTTTATTAATAATTTATCATTTAGTCATGAACAGTTTAAGAACTATCCAATAAATTCTTCTTTATTGATTGATTATGGTTCTAAGGACTTCATCATAATTTAGGAGTTCATTTAAGAAAGATTAAATTTTTATGATGAATCAGCCAAATAACTATTATTATTAGATAATTTATATACTAATTTCAATCATCTACCACTTAGATATTGGCTTTAGGACACATTTTCCCACAACTCCTACTTGGACTAAAGTCAATCAGAATGATATCAAATATCATATCTTCCACTTGAGTTCGTAGAACTCCTTAGTTTCGAGGCCTTAGCAATGGGTTGGTCAAGTTCTTCTTTCTCATTGATCTTCCAAAGATTGATGTCATCCTAATCTAAAATGAAAGATGATAGTGATGTAGAATATGCTGGTCTTTTGATTCTTTAGCCTGAGCTATGGCTCCAGTGCTACGATAGGACTGGACAATTGATGGAGGGTGCCACTCCCAATTTGCTAATGAACCTTAGCAACTATAGAACTTACATGGCAGCATCATATGCCATGATGTACTCTACATCATTAACTGAATAGACTACAGTATCTTGCTTGGAACCTTTCCAGTAGATTGCTCCTGCAATTAAGGTATGACTTGACATTCTCTTGTTGTCATCTTGTTCTGACTGAAATTAAAACATTCACATATTTTAAGTCGGTATTTTCATATTTGAGTCATTGGATCTTAGTATTTCTCAAATACATGAGGATTGTTTATACAATCTTTCAATGATCCTTACTTAGATCAGACTGGTATCTACTCACTACCATTAGTGAGTATACCATATCTGATTTTGAACATGGAAAAATAGATGACAGCCAAATCTTTATTTCTTGCAATGTTGAAATGCCATTCTTGATTAAGAGAACTTCATCTACAAACAACACAAGGAATAACACTACAGAACATTTTGCCCATCTACAAATGCAGGGATTGTCTTTGTTCATAACAAAGATATATGTTCAAAATGTATGTTCCAAAACTGAGAAAATAGCCAAATGGGCTTTATAGGTCTTTATTGAAAAATATATCCTAAAGCTAATCATCTAAGTAGTAGATGATTGAAATTAGTACGCAAATTATCTAATAATAATAGTTATTTATCTTATTCATCATAAAAGTTCTATCTTCCTTAAATGAACTCCTAAATTATGATGAAGTCCTTAGAACCATAATCAATCAATAAAGAAGGATTTATCGGATGGTTCTTAATTTGTTCACGATTAAATGATAAGTTATTAACAAGGATGATAACTTATCGAGTGTAGGTCACTGTATGCCATATGCATTGGTTGTCCTCATAACCAAGTGGTGTGGAGATACTAGTATGGCATCTAAATGAGATGTAGGAGTACATCTGCATTGAACGTGACCAATATAGCACTCTACTATTAAGAGTAGCTAGCTAAGGCCAATGGGTATAAGTATTCCTCCGATCTGAGATCACTACAGTGACTTGCAAGCACTCAGTGTACTTTGGTGTCGGACTGTCTGTATTTTTAATATAGGTTTAAAAGATTTTTAGGTACAGTCAAGTACTTGTAAAGTCAGTGTACGAGTCAAGATGGGATTGACCACTTCTGATTAACTTCAGGAAGAGAATGACTCACTACGTTTTAATTTAGCAAAACCTAGGCCTGGGTAATCCTTGTGAGGTGTTACAAAATTTGCAAAATTTTGAGATACAATAGAGATGACTTGTATGAGTGTTTGATAGCGTACTCGAAATTATCTTGAGCATTATTGGTCATAAGGATGAATTATACGATAACCATGGGCCAGGGTTTTAAGAATGTTGCTTTGCATACATTCGACCTATCTGGATGTTAGGAACCATTGCTAAATGATAACTTTGATTGGTATAGAAATTAGTTTCTATGCTATCGACTTATATTCAAACCTATGGGATCACATATATTAGAGCTTGTAACCTGATTAGATGGTTAATCAATGATTGAGAATCATTTCAAGGTCAAACATTCAATGCGATTGATGTTTGACCTAATGCAAGTATTGCAGGAGGATTGATTAGCAATTGAATTGCTAATTGGCTTAATTTGATTAAGCAATTAGGTTGAGATCAAGTTTAATTAAATTAGATTAATTAAAATTAATTTAGACTTAATTTGATTAAGTATAGTTGGTTTATTGGATTAGCCAATTGCAAGAAAGAATAATTCCTTATTTTACTAGGACTTGGGTGCACCTAATTGACTTAGTATTTAAATCAGATTTAAATCTTGATTTAATTAGGCTCCTAGTTAGACTAGGATCACCCTTAATTAGATTGTATTTGATCTAATTTAAATAGAATTTAAATTGGGTTCAAAACTATTTGGACCTAGTCAAACAAGAGGAGTCCTAGTTGGACTGGGACTCTCTCTCTTTCTCTTATGCCTAAGACCTCACGCCCACCTTAATTAATTCTTGATTTTTCTACATGTATTTACACACCCAAGAAGGCATTCCATGCCCTATAATTCATATTTTTGAGAATTTATTATGTCTTGGTCAAAATTTGGAAGAAGTTGGGATTTGTTTCCTACTTGGAAGAGTCCCCTTTGACAAAAACTTCTTCCCCTCTTGTGCGTCCACTTAACCCATGCCATATTTAACTTATCCACCCTTATCCTAGGTTCTTGTGATGTATATTTGATGGTTCTCATAAAAAAAATCAAGAGAGGGGTGTCCAAGAGTTGGACACCCCATAGAAGTCCTCCTTTGACTAGGTTTTGACCTAGTCATGCAATAAAAGGTGGATGCCTCTTTGAGATTGTTAGAGGATGTGAAAAATTCTAAAAAAATCATAGAAAATTAGAGAAAAAGGAGGAGAAGGCATGAAAGATTTGTGGTGCTAAGATTCATGGAGAAGGGCCTTCAATTAAGATATCAAAGATTGATGTCTTGAAGAGACAAGGTAAGAGAAGATTGTCTTCTCTTATAGTTTTTCTTTTATATTTCTCTCTTCCTATTTTATTTATAATTTTTATATGATAAAAATTTAAGAGAGAGAGAGGATTTGGATATGGGGATGAGTGCTCTAAGTTATTGGGATATGGTGTTAATTTTTGGACATGATCTGATCATGTCTTGATAAGAGAAGGAGAAGAAAAGAAAGATATTCTCTTAGGGTTTCTTGGAGAACCTTTTCTCTCCAATTTTTATGAAAATTTTGTATGAATAAAATCAAAAATCTTAGATTTAAAAACTTAAGAAAAATCCTAGAGGAGAAGGTCTCCTCTTATCCTAGCATAGAGATGTTTTCAGGACATCAACCATTGATGTCTTGAAGGAGAAGATTTGTCTTCTCTTAGGATTTGTTTTTTCTTGATTTTATTTTTTGATTTATGAAAGATCCAAGGGTTGAATTCCTTGCTTATTCCTTCTCGTGTTCTTCATCTCTTGGAGTATCTAAGAGATCCAAAGAATATGTATTTGATTAACCATCAGGAGGATCCACGAGAAGCTAGTACTTCAAGCGGATTTTCGTTCGATGAACCTTCGATCTATGTTGTAGGTTCGTATGGATCACTTGTAGAGGCTGAACACTTGTGTAGCTCCAAAGATAACAACGGATTCAACCGCAGAGTTCTCGACCCACACAAAGGTAAGAGATATGATCTCTTGGTGATCTAGATGCGATCTAGGGTTAGATCTAGAATTGTTCTAGATCTAGGTATTGATATGATCAATACCACTTATAATTAATTTAATTTTAGATTTATATTTACATCATAACATGTTATAGATCCTTGATGTAGGGTTTTGTAATTTGATTATATGCATGTTGTAGATTAAATAGTTTAATCTATGTCTTCCGCTGCTCTATATTTCGAAAAAATTTTGAAATCTATGCATAAAACCCTGCATGTTTCTTAACAGTCTTTACCTTCCCATCTGCACTACTCTGATCCTTTTGAAAATTCATTCATACCCAATAGATTTTATTCCTTCAGGTGAATCTTCTATTATCCACACACTATTGATTTTAATGGAATTTAATTTGGATTATGTGGTTTCAAGCCACTTCTCAAAGTCAGACCATTGCATTGCATCCCTATAAGTGATCGGATCCTTGTTGTTCTCATTGAGCTCAACAGGATCACCGTCCCAGACCTAGATACTAAAGTATCTATCCGACTAACATGGTATTCTACCGAATCTTCTTAGAGGTGCTACTTTAATGGGCTCTGGATTTGATCTGATCAAATCTGGTTCTGTAGGTTTACTAGATTATGTCAGTTCATTTTCTACTAGTCAAACTTTTCCAAGTTCAACTTGACAGGCATCAGTTTCTTCTCTAAGGAACTTCTTTTCAAAAGAAATGTCCTACTGCTGATGAACATCTTATGTTCTTCAGTATGGTAGAATTAATAACCCTCAAACACCTATTATACCAGGATCCAAGTTTATCTATGCGCAAACCTTTGACATAGGCCGTTCAAGTCCAAACTCAAAGGTGAGAGAGTCTAGGTCTATGCCCGATCCATATCCCATATGGAGTCTTTATAACAGATTTACTCGATATATTTTACAGTAAAACTAGTAGTCATAAGAGCACAATCCTGAAACAGGCATACATGTAAACCCTATCGTGGATTGAACCATGTCTAAGAAAGTTCAACTTCTTCTTTTAGATACACTATGTTCTAAAAAGAAATTTACTGAGAGAGAATCCTATTCTTTTCTAGATATGTCACAAACTTACTGGATAAGTTTTCGCCTCTTCGATCTGATCGAAGAGTTCTAATATCTTTTCTAGTTTGTTCTCCTATTTCATTATTGAATCATTTGAACATTTCAAATGATTCAAGCTGGACACACCCATGCATGCTAATCCATAGCTATGGCAAGTGCACCAGTCGATCAAGTAATAAAGTGAGTGAGTAGAGTATCGTCCCTAGAGGATTGAAAAATAAGTATTAAAAAGCTCTTTCCTATGCTTTATTTAGAAAATCGATTTATGAGAATAAAAAAATAAAGAACAAAATAAAAAAATAATTAAAAATTATAAGAAAATAGAGAGAGTGTAATTATTTGGGGTTTTAAACTTAAGAGTAATAGATTACTAAGGTAATCGATTCACCAACTCAGTCAATACAATATTCATGTTATTAGGTTAATTTTATTTCATGTGTCGGTGGACTCTCCTAGTTTATTCACTATCCTTTGGTTCAGGCATAGCAAAACTATCAATATTTATTAATTATCCTTTAGTCTAGGCATAATTTAAATAAATATCGATGCATTAAGTTTTATAAAACTCTCTAATTAAAATATGCTGCATCCAAAGCGCACTAAAATTTTCACATGATATGAATTCTAATTCGATTCATAATATAAGGTATATAATCAAGAAGCAATAACATAGATGTACTTGGTCCGTATCATCTATGTTCATCAGATCAATTAAAAGATGGCCAGTAATCTAAAAGCATTAAGATCGGATTTATATACTCCTTATGAATAAAATTTAAAATTAAAAATAAATTATATTGAATATTTTATCAAAAGAGTGGCTACACCTTAGCCTTAGTAAAAGATAATTTAGTTCATGATAACAAGTTCAAAAATAGCAAATAAAATAAAAAGCATGAAGAAATTAGATTGTTTATTTGTTGAAATTGGTTGTCTGTTGCTCTTGGTATGGAGAACTCGATGAAGAAGAAAGTTGCTTTGTGTACTGACCTTTGGAAGAAGAAAAGAAGAAGAAAGAAAAATAACAAAAAAAAACTCTTTTTCTTCTCTCCCTAAACACCTCTCTCCCTATTCTCTTTAATTCTCCCTATTTTCTCTTTATTTTCAACTCTCTCTCTTTTTTCTCTCTGCCTCTTCTTCTTCTTTTTTTCTCTTTTTTTTTTCTGTCTCTTTTTTTCTTTTTGGCAACAGTAGGTAGCAGGCCTTTAAATAGGCTAATCTAGGTGATCTTAGGTTGAAATCCTATTGAAATCGGGTTTAAAACTCTCAAAATAACTAAAAAAAAATCTTAGATCAATTCTGATCGTTGGATGTCGATCAAATGGGCCAAAAATCACTCAAAAATCGATTTAAAAACCCAAATCAAGTTGGAATTCATTTGGACCATTGGATTAGCCTTGAAGATTGATTTTGGGCCATCAGATCGTGCCCAAAGAAGCCTCTGATTCTTAGTTTAAAATCGGTAACACATCTTCATCGTTGGATCTCGACCGGGAGCTGCATCTGCCGTTCGTCAGCGCACAAATTTTTGTCGTTCAATCAAATCCCAGCGAACAACATCCATTGAATCGAGTAAAATTCCTAGAATACCCTTTATAGATTATGTGCGAGCTCGGCATTGCGTGGACTACCGCTTTCTTCAGCCAATTGGAGCGCGCTTGTCCCTATGAAATCCTCGAAATGCTCTCGCCTTGTTACTATAGTGGTCCACCATGCGCCACGAAAAATTCTGATGTTAGCATGGCATAAGCTGGGCGTCAGCGGGCGGTTGGTCTGAGCACGATCGGGCCAGGCGATTTGCTGAGCCAATTTTTCTGAATCGGTTTGAACCAGACCGGCCAATTTTTTTTATTTCCTTTGAAATTCAATTTCGGGCTCATTTGAAATCCATTTTGCTTGAAATTTATTTCATCTGATCCAGAAAAATAAGATATTCATATTGGTGGCCTTCTTTCTTATATAAGATTAACAAAAATATCAATTTCTTAAAAATAGATTAATTTATTTTATAATTTAATACTTTTATTAGTGTATTTTTACCACTTATCACACCTCCCAACTTAGTCATTGCTAGTCCCTTAGCAATGCTTTATTTAATATAATCTTTCAATAAGATCATCCATCAAAAAGATAAATCTAGAGTTAAAGATCAAAAAATTTAGAAAATAACACTAACTAAGTATTGAGCTTCAGAAGCAAATTTTGCAGTCAGTATAATTAACAACTTTTTTAGATTACATCAAAGATCTATAGTACTTGTGTTCGTGATGACTAACTTAGTATTTCAGTGTTAGTTTAAAGGATAAAAGTATCCTCTCTTATCATCTATTTTGATATATTTTTAATACATTCCCAATTTTATACTCATAAATTAAGGTAGTTTTCACACTACCTCATTTTTATTTTATTTTATTTATGCTGAGCATCCTGGCCTTTCCTCCACCATTTTACATGAATTTTCACACTTGACCTAGGTGCAGAGATCTAGTTACTAGGCTTTGGGCAATCCACATATACTATATCTTTTGCACTTTATTTTTAGGCAGGTAGCTCTTTCCTTAAATTCAAGTTTCTTATGTATATTAATTACCAATTTTCAGTAATAATTGAATCCTCAATTAGCCTTATAATTAATACCTACTTTGCCTTGTTAATGTGCATGTGCAATTAGAAGTACTAAAAGTCTTTTGATGACTTAAGTAGGCTACTAAAAGTCTGACCAACTAATCTACTTCTTTAACTCGTTACATTCACTAGCAGATACTTCTATCTTTTATCACTTATCCAATCTATCTTGCTCAAGATTTTCTTCTTGACACATGATTTAAAAAGTTTTTTTTTATCCCCCGACTTATTCTACATTGTCTTAAAGGAGAAAAAAAAATAAAGGTGCAATAAAGAATAGGAAGGAGTACACTTGATTTGGTTCAGTTTGGTTCTTTAAAGCTTTGAAATTTGGCTTGAGCTCTCATTGAGTTTTCTCTACAAAATTGAAAATACACACCAAAGCAGTAAAAGAGCAACAACAAATTATTGAAAAATAAAAAAAAAAAAATCATCAAAACTAAAAAGAAAAGAAACAACCTATCTAGTAGTTCTGATTTATAGTCTTCAGCTTGACTTTCTTTGAGTTCTAAGTTGAATCAATCCGATGCCATTTCAATTAGAATACTTTCATATTTGATCGAGCCCTCTTTTAATTGGACATTGCTAGCTTTCATAGTCTCAAACCTATTTTCTATAGAATTCTCATATACTAAATTGTCAATAATATCAATTAGAAAATAAGTTTGATTATCATCAAGATGTTTAGTATCTTTGAAAACATTAAAAGTAACTTGTTTGTCTTGGATTCTAAGAATTAATTTTTCTTGTTGAAAATCTATTAAAGCTCCTCCAGTAGCTAAAAAGGGTCTTCCTAAAATAAGGGGTGCATCATAATCTTCTTCCATATCAAGAACAATAAAATCAATAGGGAAAATAAACTTATTTACCTTTACCAAGATATCCTCCACTATACCTCTTGGATATTTGATGGATCTGTCGGCTAATTGAAGAGTAATAGTGGTAGGCTTTGGTTCTCCTAGACCCAGCTTTTTGAAAATAGAAAAAGGCATGAGATTAATACTTGCTCCTAAATCACATAAAACTTTATCAAAACTATAATCACCAATAATGCAAGGGATAGTAAAACTCCTGGATCTTTTAGCTTCTATGGTAATTTATTTTGAAGTATTGCTGAGCATTCTTCATTCAAATTTATTCTCTCATGCTCCTTCAGCTTTTTCTTATTTGTTAGAATTTCTTTGAGAAACTTGGCATACCTAGGCATTTGAGTAATAGCATCTACAAAAGAAATATTAATATGTAAATTCTTTAAAATTTTGAAAAAGTTAGAAAATTCCTTATCTGGATGCTGTATTTGTCTCTTTGGGAATGGTAGTGGCAGCACGTAGGGCTTTATATTTGGATCGACAAACTGTATACCTGGAGACCATCCATTTGCTGGTTATTTTGGTGACTGATGAATTTTAGTTGATGGTTCCTTATTTGTAGTTGGCTCTTCAGTCTCTTTCTTTTGATGTGGCTCCTCCAACTTTTTACCACTTCTTAGGGTGATAGCATTGACTTTCTCCCTTGGATTGGTCTCCATGTTGCTAGGAAAGGATCCCTGAGGTCTTTTAAAGATTATCTTAGCCAATTGGCCTATTTGCATCTCCAAGTTTTGAATTGCTACTGTTTGGTCCTGCCTAAGCTTGGCTTCCAAATTTTTTATAGTTACTTCTTGGTTTTGCATGAATTTGACCATCAGCTCCTTCATGTTGGACTTTCTTTCAGGTACTTGAAACCTCGGGGGTGGCTATTGTGCTGTATTTTGATTGCTCTATGAGAAATTTGGATACTGCCTCCACCCTTGATTGTATGTGTTGGAGTAGAGATTATTTTGTTGCGGCTTGAAAAAATTATCAGCATAATTAGCTATGTCAGTTACTTTAGCAAAAGGATTACCTGTCTGGTAGTTGCTTGTATCGTGTCCTCCTCCACACAGGTCACAAGTGATGCTCTGAACATGCATAGCTATTCCCTTCAAGTTGTTGACGTCGACTCTAAGGGCTGCAATTTCAGCTAGTAAGGTTGGCACGCAATCTACTCCCTACATAGCTGCTTGTCTTTTCGACATCATGCATTCTGTTTGCCATGGATAGCTATTTGATGCCATCTCATCAATCAGATCAAAGATTTCTTCCTCCATTTTTTGGTTAATGGTTCCTCCTGCTGCTGCATCAATCATAGAATGATTAGTAGGAGATAAACTATTATAGAAAGTTTGTATCTGAAGCCATACGAGTAGTTGATGATGTGGATAGCTCATTAGCAGTTCCTTGAAATGCTCCCAAGCCTCTATAGTGTCTCCATATCCATCTGCATAAAAGAAGTGATATCGTTGCACATCTTGGTAGTCTTGGAAGGTGAAAAGTACTTGGCTAAGAATTTTTGGGCTAAGACATCCCAAGTTGTGATAGAACCTATAGGAAAAGAATGAAGCCAACTTTTAGCTTTGTCCCATAAAGAGAAAAGAAATAACCTTAATCTAATAGCATCATCCGACATCCCATTAATTTTAAAAGTATCATAAAGTTCAAGAAAGTTAGAAATATAGGCATTCGGATCATCATGCACGTGTCCACTAAATTGGACTGTTGATTGAATCATCTAGATCATCGTCGATTTTATTTTGAAGTTATTTGCTCACACAAGCGATCTCCTGATGCTCGAAGCTGCATCGACTATAGATGGTGTGATATAATTATTTAATGGATGATGTGCTGCTCGAATAGCTTCATGCTGTCCCTTGGTCGCCATATCCAATCCAAGATTGATGTCATTAGGATCTTCAATTGCCATATTTCTTTTTTGTTGTAGTCTTCTGATGGTCCTTTCAATTTCTAGATCTAAAGGTAGTAAGTTACTATCTCCAGTACATGTCATTCACTGAACAGATTTAAAAATAAAGTAAGAACAAAAATTAAAAATAAAATTCTAAAGTAAAGCTAGGATAAAAATTTTAATATTGTTTTAGACACTTTCCCCAGCAACAGCGCCAAAAATTTGATGCATTCTAATCTATAGCTATGACAAGTGCACCAGTCGATCAAGTAATAAAGTGAGTAGAGTATCATCCCTAGATGATTGAAAAATAAGTACTGAAAAGCATTTTCCTATGCTTTATTTAGAAGATTGATTTATGAGAATAAAAAATAAAGAATAAAATAAAAAAATAATTAAAAAATGCAAAGAAATAGAGTGTAATTATTAGGGTTTTAAACTTAAGAGCAATAGGTTACTAAGGCAATTGGTTCACCAACTCAGTCAATACAATATTCAGATTATTAGGTTAATTTTATTTCATGTGATAGTGGAGTCTCCTAGTTTATTCACTATCCTTTGGTCTAGGCGTAGCAAAACTATCAATATTTATTAATTATCCTTTGGTCCAGGTATAATTTAAATAAATATCAATGCATTAAGTTTTGTGAAATTCTATAATTAAAATACGCTGCATTCAAAGCGCACTAAAATTTCTGCATGCATATGAATTCTAATTCGATTCATAATACAAGGTATATAATCAAGAAGCAATAACATAGATGTACTTAGTCCATATCATCTATGTTCATCAGATCAATTAGAAGATGGCCAATAATCTAAAAGCATTAAGATCGGATTTATATACTCCTCATGAATAAAATTTAAAATTTAAAATAAATCATACTAAAAATTGTATCAAAAGAGTGGCTACACCTTAGCCTTAGTAAAAAAAATTTAGTTCATGATAACAAGTTTAAAAATAGTAGATAAAATAAAAAGCATGAAGAAATTAGACTATTTATTTGCTGAAATTGATTGTTTGTTGCTCTTGGAGTGGAGAACTCGATGAAGAAGAAAGTCGCTTTGTATACCAGCCTTCGAAAGAAGAAAAGAAGAGGAAAGAAAAATAACAAAAAAAACTCTCTCTTCTCTCCCTAAACACCTCTCTCCCTGTTCTCTCTAATTCTCCCTATTTTCTCTTTATTTTCAACTCTCTCTTTTTTTTCTCTTTGCCTCTTCTTCTTCTTTTTTTCTCTTGTTTTTTTCTGCCTCCTTTTTTCTTTTTGGCAACAGTAGGTAGCAGGCCTTTAAATAGGCTAATCTGGGTGATCTTAGGTCAAAATCTCATTGAAATCGGATTTAAAACTCTCAAAATAACTAAAAAAACCTCGGATCAATTCTAACAATTGGATGTCGATCAAACGGGCCAAAAACCACTCAAAAATTAATTTAAAAATTCAAATCAAGTCAAAATTCGTTTGGACCCTTGGATCAGCCTTGAAGATCGATTTTGGGCCATCAGATCACGCCCAAAGAAGCCTTTGATTCTTAGTTTAAAATTGGTAACGCGTCTCCACCATTGGATCTTGATCGGGAGCTGCATCCGCCATTCGTCAGGGCACAGATTTCCGCCATTTGATCAAATCCCAGCGAACAACATCCATCGGATTAGGCAAAATTATCAGAATACCCTCTATAGATCATGCACGAGCCCGACATTGCATGGACCGCTGCTTCCTTCAGCCAATTAGAGCACGTTTGTCCCTATGAAATCCCCAAAATGCCCTCGCCTGGTTACTGTAGCGGTCCATCGTATGCCGCAAAAAATTCTGACGTCAGCATGGCATAAGTCGGGAGTCAGTGGGCAGTTGGTTTGAGCACAGTCGGGCCAGGCGGTCTGCTGAGCCAATTTTTCTAAATTGATTTGAATCGGACCTATCGGCTTTTTTTTTTATTTCCTTTGAAATTCAATTTTGGGCTCGTTTGAAATCCATTTTGCTTAAAATTTATTTCATCTGATCCAGAAAAATAAGATCTTCATATTGATGGCCTTCTTTCCTATATAAGATTAATAAAAGTATTAATTTTTTAAAAATAAATTAATTTATTTTATAATTTAATTCTTTTATTAGTGTATTTTTACCACTTATCATAGGTCATCTGTAATGAAATATTAATATATTTTTTTGGCACTTCAGTTCATAGGTCCATATACATCACTATGTATGAGACTTAGAACTTTATCGGCTCCTTCATCTTTTCTAGTAAATGATGACTTTGTCATCTTTCTAAGAATATAAGATTCACAGGTTATTAATGATTCACAATCATTAATGTCTAGGTTTTTCTTTCAAGCTAACATGTTTATCTTGTTCTTATCAAGATGACTAAGCCTATAATGCCAAATGTAGACATCCATGACATAATCTAATTTGGATGTTTGTTAAACATGTACATTATACTTAATAGGCTGTATAAATATTAAATATCATTTTCTTATTATCCATGTATTATTATAACATTATTTATAATAATATTACAATAGTTTCTTTTATGGATAAATGATAACCATCTCTGACCAAAAGGCCAACAAAAATAACATTTATCATAAACGATGGACAATGGTGATAATCACTTAAAATGATATCTTTTGAAAATAAGCTTGATAATTCCTAAAGCTAGGATTGGAACAGGACTTTCATTCCAAACATTCAGATGTTTCTCACCATTTTCAAACATTCCACTTATCTGTAATCTTCATAACAAATTGTATAAGACCACCGGTATCTAATACCCAAGTAGTAGAATTACATATAGAGAAATTTCAAGATGTTATCATATAACATCCTTGATAAGCAACTCTTGCTCCTTTCTCTTGTTCGGCTTGTTATGGTCAAGGAAAGCAAGATAATTCTTCTTCCTATGATCCTGCTTCTAATAGTAGAAGCACTGTGCCTGATTTGGGTCAATTTTGGACTAATTATTTTGATTGGACTTAGAAGCCCCAATACGAACTAATTCATACTACTGAACCAAATATGAACTTTCAATACTAATTATCAAAGTTGGGTCCCATAAGTCATCATTGTCTAATAATGATTGGAGCAATTAGGGTTTAGCCTTATTCTATGAGAAAAAAGAACATAAACCTAAGTATATGAATTATTTTAAGCCTAGAGACTTGGACTTTAGTCTTAAGGTTCTCCTACTATTTTATTCGAATTGGTAGCCTCTACCTCCAATTTGGAAAATTACTTTAATTCCTAGTAGGTACTAGAATCCACATAGACTACACACAAGTCCGACTTTGGTCGGCCAACCCATGTACATCTACAGGTAGGTTCATTAACCAATTATTTCTCTAAATAATTTTTAGTAATTTAATTTTATCCCAGAAATCTAATCAGTAGGCTTTGGCTTCCACTGTAAGGATCTGATTAGGTCCAACCATTAACATGACCATACTTAGTGCATCTAACCAATGAATGATTAAGCCCAACTTTGGTTGGCCAACCTAACTACCATTAGAGAGATACTTTCAAGTTATCATATTATGACTGATAATTCCTTTAGTCAATAAGTACCAGGCCTTTGGGCCTCTAATGATTATTGAGTTAATGGATCCATTATCATCCAACTTAATGGGAGGCGATGACTCAGTTATCTCCATAACTTTATTATTTTAAGGATCTAAAAATTTTAGAAGATTTAAAATTTATTTATGATTTAAGGATAGAAAGGACATGGGCCAATTTGCTTCCATTAACTTCACCAAGTCAAGTCCTCCCACTAACTTCTCACGTCTTTGACAAGAACTAGGATCAACATGGGTCCATGGGCATCTAGATTAGTCTCATTGAATAAAATCAGTCTCACTGATTTTTTATATGACATGGGTTAGCACAAATCAATGAACAATCTAATCAAAACCTGATTAATCATATTGGCCAGGTAAGTGAGATCGGTGGGAGGGTTTGCCAAGACTTGCCTTAGACACCATCAGAAATGACCAAGTAAGTAGGCTACCAATTAAAAACCATCGGTTAGGGATTGCCAGACTTATCTTAGACACCAATCGATTTATCAATTTTGATTTGATCTGTCTAAAGACTCGGACTCGACCACTGAGCTACGATCAATATCCATTTATTAAATGTATGGATTTTAATCAACTACAACTATTGAAGTGATTTATAGAAATGACCTAATTCTAATTAACTATTAATTAGATTTGATCAATTTCTTAACTTAATCCATATTTAATCTAATCCTAGGTCTAACCTAGTTAATGACCTAATCAAAGCTAACCCATTACCCTTTAACCCATATTTTATGAAATTATCTTAGGATCTTTAAATCACAAACCTAGATCCTAAACAATCACTTAATTCTCAATTAAGTTTAAGGCTAAGGGTTGGGGTTCAATATTTCGAAAATATTTTTCAAATTTTAAAAGATTCTTTACACTCTAGCACCATTATATTAAATAGGTTGACTCATTTCAAAAATGGGTTGGCTTATTTCATAAACAAGCACTAGATGTAGGTTTGATCGCATAAAATCAGTCAATTATGACATTCAGTCAACTTCTCAATTAGGCTAGCTCAGATCCCATCCGAGTTGGCCCGAGCAGAAGCCGAGCTGACTCGATTCTGAGATAGCTAGCTCAGGCAAAAGGCTGGAAGGCCATCATTCCTATCGAACAGGCTCGAATTTCATCCGAGCCAGCCCGAAATGAATTTGAGTCGGCTTGATTCCTGATCGAGCCGGCTAGAGCATCATCTAGAAATTGTATCATGGCTGGCATGCTGGTCGAGCTGGCTTAATTCTTGAGAGAGCCAGCTCGAACGACGAATAGAATTCTTTTTAAGATCCTGTTCAGGTTTAATCTAAAATTATGTACTCTATATAAAAATTATTACATTATTTAGATCTAATCTAAATACTAATTAATGATAAAATTTAGATTAAATCCTTCAAACACATCATAAAAAATATTAGATCTATTCTAAAGATTTTATGATCAATTTTCTAGATCACAATATACCAGGACAATCTCTCCACTGTAAAGGGTAAACCTTACAACAGGATAACCTACAGTCTGTGCGATCATTATTTTTATTTTTTAGATTTATTTTAATTCAAATATTATTATGTTATAAAAGAACCTAGATGCTCTGATACCACTGATGAAAAATATGTAGGATTTCATGCATGAATTTCAAAATTTTTTTGAAATATTACGCAGTGAAAGTTATAAATTAAACTATTTAATCTATAAATGCATGTAATTAAATTACTAAACCCTACAACTAGGATCTATAACAAGTTATATTGTATTCTTAAATCAAAATAAAAATTTTGATATTAATCAAATCAATACCTTAGATCTAGAATGGTTCTAGAGTTCTAGATCTAAAACCTAGATCGCATCTAGGTGAGAGAAGAGATCAGATCTCTTATCTTTGCAAGGGTCGAGAACTCCATAGTTGATTTTTGTTGTTGTCTTTGGAGCCACACACATGTCCAACCTCTACAAGTGATCTACATGAGGTTGCAATAAAAATGGAGGTTCGACGAACGAATATCCGCTCAAAGTGCTAGCTTCTCGTGGATCCCTCCAGATGGTTAATTTAATATTTATTCTTTGAATCTTTTGGACACTCCAAGAGATAAAGAATATGAGGAGCATTAAGGAAGAAATCCAACCTTTGGATCTTCCAAAAATCCAAAATTAAATAGTTAAGAAAGATCCTAAGAGAAGACACATCTTCTCTTTTTAGGACATCAACCATTGATATCCTAAATGGATTTTCATACCTGAATAAGAGGAGACCTTCTCCTCTAAAAAATTTTCATGCTTTCAAATCACTTTCTCTCTGATTTTTTTCATAGAAAAATCTTACAAAAATATAGGGAAGAAGAATTCTCAAGAAAATCCTAAGAGAAGACCTTCTTCTCTTCTTCTTCTCTTATCAGGACATGATCAGATCATGTCCAAAGATGATCATCATGCCCAAACATTCTGGAGCACAGATCTCCACACCCTCTTCCTCTCTCTCTCTCTCTCTCAGATTTTTATCATATAAAAATTATATAAAATAAGAAAAAAATAATATGGAAGAAAATTACAAGAGAAAATAATATTCTCTTACCTTTGTCTTCATCAGGGCATGAACTTTCCATGTCCTAATGAAATCTTTTTCTCCAAGGAAGTAGGCACCCATAATCCCCATGCCATGACCTCTCTTTCTCTTCTTTTTTCCATGGAAAACTTGGAGCTTTTGATGCCTTCTTCCTATCTAATAGGAGGCACCACAAAATAAGGGAGACTAGGTCAAATGACCTAATCAAACATGGAAGCTATGGGGCATCCAACTCTTGGATGCCCCTTCCCCTATTTTTTTTGCATGGAGACTAGGAAACCATGAAAAAAAGAGAGGAAAAAGTGATGACAAAAATAAAATATGGCATGGAGAAAATTGGCACAAGAAGGGAAGAGGTGTTTTGGTCAAAAGAGACTCTTTCAAAAGGAAACAAACCCAAACCACTTTTCAAAATGGATCAAATCAGATTTGATTCAAAATCTCTAGAATAAGGGGTGTGGGAAAACATTCCTTAGGCATAGAAATCTTAGAAAAAATCTAGAAATAAAATTAGTGGGCATGGGCTCTTAGGTGGTGCAAGAAATGTGAGAGAGTCCCAGTCCAACTAGGACTCTTCCTATTTGACTAGGTCAAAATAATTTTGAACCTAATTAAAATAGGATTAGTGCAAGCCTAATTATGGATGATCCTAGTCTAACTATGAATCCAATTAAGTCAGGTTTAAAATATATTTAAATCTGATTTAAATCCTAACTTAATTAGAAATTAGGTACACTCAAATCCTAGTCCAACTAGGAATTATTTTTTTCTTGCAATTGGCTTATCTAATAAATCAATTAAATTTAATCTAATCAAGTCCTAACCAATTCTAATTGAATCTAATTCAATTAGAATTAATCTTAGCCCGATTGCTCAATCAGATTGAGCCGATTAGCAATCCAATTGTTAATCGATCCTCCTGTAACACTTGCATTAGATCAAACATCAATCGTATTGATAGTTTGACCTAAAAATGATTCTCAATCATCACTTAATAATCTGATTAGGTTACAACCTCTTATGTGTGTGATTCTATAGATTCAAACATAAGTCGGTAGTATAGAAACTAATTCTTGTACTAGTCGAAGTAACTATTTAGCAATGGTTTTCGATATCTGGATGGGTCGAATGTATGCAAAGTAACATTCTTAGAACCCTGGCCTATAGTTACCGTATAATTCATCTCTATAATTAATAATGCTCAAGACGACTTTAAGTATGCTATTAATACTCATAAAAGTCATCTCTATTATGTCTCAAAATTTTGCAAATCTCATGACTCCCCACGAGGATTATCCAGGCCTAGGTTAATTGCTTGCAAGTCACCGTGGTGATCTCAGATCAGAAGGACACTTATATCCATTGGCCTTAGCTAGCTACTCTTGATAGTAAAGTACTACATTGATTACATTCAGTGCAGATGTACTCCTACATCTCACCTGGTGCCATACCAGTGTCTCCACACCACTTGGTTACAAGGACAACCAATGCATATGGCATACAATGATCTACACTCGATAAGTTATCGTTCTTATTAATAACTTATCATTTGATCATGAACAGTTTAAGAACCATCCGATAAGTCCTTCTTCATCGATTGATTGTGGTTCTAAGAACTTCATCATAATTTAGGAGTTCATTTAAGGAAGATAGAACTTTTATGATGAACCAGCCAAATAACTATTATTATTAGATAATTTATATACTAATTTTAATAATCTACCATTTAGATGATTGGCTTTAGGACATATTTCTTAATATCTACTTCTTTTTGTAGACTCTCATTTTATTTAATTAAATAATCTTATTTAGTTTGTAAATTTTTCTTATCTTTTTCTAATCTATTTTTATTTTTACTCAAATCTTGATTTTCCTTCTTAAGCTCTTTGTTTCTTTTAGATAGCCTTTTAAAATTTTTAAATAATTTAAAAAGTATATTATATAATTCATCAAAAATAAAATTATTAGATTGATTTAAGCTTACCTCTTCATTATGAGCCATCAAGCATAGATTTATTTCTTCTTCATTTGAGGATGATTCTACTTCAGAATTTGAGCTCTCACTACTTTTTCAATTAGTTAATATAGCTTTTCTTTTTAATTTTTTTTTAGCTCTTTTTCAGTGGAGGGTAGTCCATTTTATGTTTTCTAAATTGATTCTTTTCTTCTTTTCCTCTTCTTGGTTCAAAATTTTTTTTCTTTCTCATAAATTTCATGAACCTTCTTATAATCACTACCATTTCTTTGTTATCTTCCGAATCCTTGGTAGAATCACTTGAACTTTTATTAATGGCTGATGACTTAAGTGCAAGGATTTTCTTCTTCATTTCTTCCTCCTTTAAGCTTTGTTCATATTTAGCTCATGTGTCATGAGCAACCCAATTAACTCTTCTAAAGCAACCTTGCTGAGATCCTTGACTTCTTGGATCGCTGTTACTTTTGCTTTCCAAGTCTTTGTAAGGATCTAAGAATTTTACATACAAGATCACTATTAGAATAGTCTTTTCCAAGACTTTTTAACTCATTCATAATTTTGGTAAATCTTGTAAATATATCACTTATTATCTTGTGAGGTTTCATTTTAGATAACTCATATTTATGAATCAACATATTTATTTTAAATTCTTGGACTTGACTTGTACCCTCATGGATCATTTAAGTCTATTCCAAATATCTTTTGCAGATAAATAGGTTGATATTCAATTAAATTTATTATAATCTAATGCACAATATAGAATATTAATAGCTTTAGCATTTAATTGAGCTAGCTTTTTATCTAACTCATTCCAATCTTTTTCTGATTTAGGTACACACATATCATTGACAGTCATTATGGGTGTGTGAGAACCATTAAATATGACATTCCACATATTATAATCTTGTACTTGAATAAAGATTCTCATTCTAGCTTTTTAATAAGTATAGTTGGTGCCATTGAAAAAAGAAGGTCTAATGATTGAGTGTCCTTCACTCAACAAGAAACCAAATGGGTTAGCCATAAAATCTTTAACTCTTGAATAAACAGAAAAATCAGAGTACCGACTATGATACTAATTGTTGCAAAGGTATGGCTATCCAAGAGGGAGGTATATTGGGTGTTTAAAATTTAAGCTTAAGATATTAGCAGATTAAACTAATTATGTGCTTAAATAAAACAAGCTATATAATGTGTAGTGAATGAAAATAATTGAACAAAAGCACACAATCACAAACATAATAATTTTATAGTGGTTTAGGGCTAAACTCATCACTTACATCCACTTCCTAAGTATATCCCTTGGGAATTTAACTATAATTCATAACTAGAATTATAGTCTGATTATTTTTTGGGCTCACAATCAAATCTAGTTGATTTTTTCTAGCTCACCAATCAAAATCGTATATGATTATTTTTCGAACTTACAATCAATCTAATTAATTTTTCTCAAATTACCAACCAAAATCTTACAAGTGATTATTTTTTTTGGACTAACAATTAATCCAGATTGATTTTAATCTTGGCTCACCAATCAAATCATATAATGTCCAACTCTAGGCTTGGACCAACCTAAGTTTTTCATCCCAAGAAACTTGAAAAATAATAAACCCAAAATAAATGCTAAGCTAAAGAAAAATAAATACTATGAAACTTAAGAGAAGAAAATTTGTGTTGCTTTGCTTGTTAGCTTGATTTCTTCTCTTTGAATGCTTGAAGAAAGTAGGTGATGATCTTCAATGCTTGTAGCTTGACTTCTCTTGGTTTAAGGATGTTGGGAAGACTAAAGAATATTTCAGAATCACATGCGCTCTTTTCTTTCTCGCTCACACTTCTTTTTGGCTTTCTTCAATGAATACTTAATATTACTCAAAAGAATCTGTATTTTTGAATGCTCCAAGATTTTCTTATATATCCTTGAGGTTTTCTATCTACTGTCTTAACATCTGAAATGTCTTCAGATATTGAAATTTTAAGGCCATTGGAGAATAAGAAAAGTAGCTTGCTGAAAAGCTAATAGGATGAAAAGCTTACAGATCTAAAAACTAGCCGTTATGAGACATGTGGTAGGCTTAAGATGTTCTAACTAGGTCTGCTCAGTCCCCTGGGGTTGGCTCAGCTTTATAGCTCAAGTCTTCTGCTAGATCTAACCACAATTGTACTTCTCTGTGCTTTCTATCTTTGTTGCTTCATTGAGACTGTAGATCCAGCTTATTCCAAGATTGGGGTTGACCCAGTTGTGCGATAGCTAAAGACTATTTTGTTGATCCTTTCTTCTCGTAATTTAAGTTTATAGGCTAGACTTGCCTTCTTGACTTGATTTTATCTTCATTAAAATATCAAGAAATACTTAAAAAATTTATGAGCATTTGGAATTTTGAAACTACACATCCTCATAAATATCGTTAGACTTTATAACTTATACTCAAAACTCTTTATCATTATCAAAATCAATCTTTAGATCAACAAAAAATTAATGCAACAAAATTAAAGATTAATCTAATTAATTTTTAATAACTATTAATCATATAAAAAATTCTACATATCAAGAATTTAAATGTGATATACATGCTTTTAAATATGAAAATTAAATTGACAGCAGTAAACTATTTTACTACTCTGTATGTTCAAAATATGATACTTTGCACGGGTAGCCGAACACCGCAATTTGATCACTGCTGGGGAGTCCTTCTCGTCGCGACATAGCCACACAAATCATTTAGCCCTCGTGATCGTCGCACCGCGAGGCCTTGGTCCCGATCATCTTCCTCCACAAGTGCTAGCTCGAACGTAGGAGCTTTCAATGACCTGATCTCAATCGAACACCTTGATCTCCTCCATGGGCTCTTCGGATGCTGCTAAGAT
The DNA here is from genome assembly GCA_006176705.1 of Cocos nucifera. Taxonomy (NCBI): domain Eukaryota; kingdom Viridiplantae; phylum Streptophyta; class Magnoliopsida; order Arecales; family Arecaceae; genus Cocos; species Cocos nucifera. Next base: position 1,255 of record QRFJ01002212.1, on the reverse strand, counting down.
CACTAGAAAGTAGAAGAGTAGGGTAGAGAGGCTCTCCTACTTTTTCTATGATTTTATGACACTCGTAGCTCATAGAAATAATCTTCGAACCCTAGGTCAAAACCTTAGGACCACACTCTCACCCAAACCTTGCACTTACTCTCTCATGATTTTTCTTTTTGGTTTTTTTGATCTTTTCTCATGCATCAAGGCACACTCATGTAGAAAACACTCTTCTCTTTTCTGATGTGCACACACCCCATTCAAATCCCTATTTAATCTACGCCATTTCAATATAGAAAGCGTGCGAGAAGATAGGGATAAGTGGTTAGTGATTTGAATTCAAATCTTATATGAATTCAAATTATAACCAGATCGGTTTTATTCATCTAGGGCATGAGAAGGATGGGTGCATGCCCTCTTATGCATGGAGAATTTTTTCATGAGAATCTCATTCTTGCAAAAATTCAAATGGGCATAAGGGTGATGTGGTGCATGGGAAGACTAGTCAAACTAGTCTCAAATTTAAATTTCATCCAATTAGACTCATTCAAACCAATTTGGTTAGGCCTAATTAGATCAGGATTAAGAGTCTAGAGCGCATGTAGGCGTAGAGTGTGAGCTTAAGTTTAAATTCTTAATAAATTCAAAAATTAATTAAGTCCAACTTTTGATCAAATCAGGGAACAAACCTCCTCGATGATTTGGTCATCTCATAACCTAATCGGATCAAATCCAACTAAATCAAATTCAATTGAACTTGATCCAAAATTTATTACTCAATCAAATTGAGTTAATTAGTAATCAAATTACTAATTAAATCTCTCATAAATATAGAGTTCAAATCTAGTGGCTTCTAGCAATAGAGTTCCATCGATACTGAAATTCTGATTCGAAGAGTTCCATGAGTGGAACTCGTGATCACAGAGTCCCAGACAAGCAGGACTCAGAGTCCCAATGTAGTAGGACTCTTGGTCAAAGAGTTTCAGTCCAATGAGACTTTTGACCATAGAGTTTTAGTCTAGTAAAACTTTTCATCAGCCATCAGATCCACATAGGAATCTCTAATGTGTATGAACCCATGGTTGAACATAAGATCGTAGCACAGGGAACCACTTTCTGTACAATCAAAGTGATCCACTCTTAGCAATAGTCATTCGACATTTGGATAGATTGAATAGTTGCAAATCACAAAACATTTCAAAAACTATGCAAAATGCGTAGCCGCATAATTTCATCTCTTTGACCTCTATGTTTAGGATCTCTCTCTTTTTTT